>JACXGK010007814.1:0-24163 GCA_016801125.1 Novumbra hubbsi
ATGGTTAACACTGATGTTCAGGCCTTTTCTCCAGTACGTATTCAAGGGGATGGTTAACACTGATGTTCAGGCCTTTTCTCCAGTACGTATTCAAGGGGATGGTTAACACTGATGTTCAGGCCATTTTTAGACATCTTTGATTGCCATGATCTACAATAAATGTAGTCAAATATCTGCAGTAAGCCAAGTGGGTTCTGCCTCCGGCCAGTTTGGCCCTGTGGTTGTGTTAACAGGGTGTGTAGGGTTTATCAGGACCATGTGAGCCGACCTGAGTCTCTGAATGCGCTCCGCTTCCTCTTCACTCAGCTGACGTAGCTCCTCCAGCCTCTGCATGGTCACCCGGTCCAGCCAGGCTTGCCTGGACATGCAGAGAGACCACACGACACCACGGGCAGAAGTGTTTCCATTATATATCCACTGTTGCCGGTCACACGAATAAGCTGCTGGCACTAATTAATTATACATCCCAATTGCACCAATTCATTTTCGATTAAACCGAAGAAATGCGTGGGACACTCAGTCAACAAAGACCTGCTGTGCACTTTAATCCAGTGCAAGACCGGCAGGACTATCCATCAAGGTGCATGAAAACACATGAATCATGCACCCAATCTAACAAGCCAGCACAGAGATCTATTGGAGAGGTTAACTGGAATTGGATTGGAGGCATAGAATTGCCTGCAGCTTTCAGCAAGTGGGGTCTGAGAACAGGATTTTAAATGACTTAATTAAATATAACTATTCCTGGGGCCGTTACTCATGGTTTGTTCATCCTGCCAGACCTTAACAGTCACATGCCTTTTCAGCTTAAGTACATACATATTATAAAGAAAGAAAAACCTTGATTGAGTTAAGCTAATAAGGCTATTCTGATGATGTAATGCAATGACGAGACATTTGTGTTTTACTGGTATTAATTTTATGAGGTTGACTGACCGGAGAGCTTCATCTTGGGCTTGTCTCAGTCGGTCAGAGGTGAGGTGCTGGACCTGCTCGGCTGTCCCCTCACTGACCAGCGGCTGTTCTGAGTGGCCGGTGGGCTTCAGGGGCGAGAAGAGACATCGAGGCTCTGGCCTCTTCTGAAGGGAGCTGGACAACACAAGATACAAAGAGTGAATATTAGAAAAGACAAGGGAGAAATACAATTTAAGGGAGAAAGTTTAATAAGAGATACCAAGAAGACAGACTGAAGACCATAGAGGACACCGCTTACCTCTGCTGTAGTTGTTGTTGCTGCTGCTGCTGTTGCTGCTTTGGTGGGGAGTGAGGTGACGTGGGTATCCAGGGCACAGAGGCCTCCTTCTGGGGGAGCTGACACACCCTCAATCTGGAGGCCACTGTGTGCTGCTGAAAACCTGCATCCCTCAAAGGGGCTCCTTGTTTCTAGAGAAGGACCGTGTTTTTCATAATTAGGCCTTTCTTTATTAATTTCACCTTTATTTAAACAGGTTAGCCAATTGATAACCAATTTTCATTTACTATGACAACCTGGTCATAGCATTAAATTGCAGACAGCTCTCTGTGACACATTGAAATACGATGGAATTAGCGAGAGGTCAATAAGTGAGGTGATATATACTAATTGATTTTTAACCAATGAGGGCTAATGTGTGTCATTGGCAGCAGAGAATTGAAAAGAATGACTGCTAAAGGACATATTGACTTTAGTGTGAGGTATCTTCCAGAGCACAGCCTTCTGTTAGGCAGACTAATAACCATGAGTGAGCTAAGACGAAGAGGGGATTCGCCTAAGAGGGACCTGATAAGCCGGTCCCAGTGAGTCTGACTTACATAAATATTTCAGGCTAGCTAGTTATGAATGGACATAATAAAATGTGTTTAATTGCATCAAATAACACACTGACCTTTGTCCTATCGGGGCGTTGGGCTCCTCCTCCACTGTTAGGGACCCACCCCACGCCAACCCCTTGTTCTCCGAGATGGACCAGGCTCTCCAGGCCAGCACGGAGCACCTGGCTGCGACCCAGCTGTGAAGGAGGCTGGCTGGCACTCGGGGCCTGCCGATATAGGCGGACCTGTCTCCTGTGTGCTAACATTGCAACATCGTCGCATGATCAATTTAATCAAAACGTTTTAAACAACAGACTTTTAACAATTTCTGTAGATAAAAAAATAATAATAATAAAATAAAAACTGTGCACAGCTGGACCAATCAAACTGTGAAATCCGTATGGATCTTATCTGGCTAACGAGCTCACAGAGACCTGCCTGATGCTTGTATGGCAGAGTGGCGCAGGTAAGGGCTTGTTCACTGACAGCGGGGTCCGTTATTAGTCACCATGGTGCGTGGTGCACCCTCTCTACAGGAGGAGTGTGTACACAGGAACTAGCCAGGACAGTCACTACACTGAAACCAGCTCAAATATCATTTCCACCATCAGAAATGAACTCAGTTACATAATGTCCTTTGTACCATTTTATTTCTTCTTTTGGTGGTTTACCAGAGTTTTGGATTTGAAAGTATGGGAGAATAGTGGTTTCAACCCTGTGTGGTGGGAGAATAGTGGTTTCAACCCTGTGTGGTGGGAGAATAGTGGTTTCAACCCTGTGTGGTGGGAGAATAGTGGTTTCAACCCTGTGTGGTGGGAGAATAGTGGTTTCAACCCTGTGTGGTGGGAGAATAGTGGTTTCAACCCTGTGTGGTGGGAGAATAGTGATTAGTTTAGCACATTCGCGATGATGGTGATTTGCTGTTTAATCAAGTAGGAAATTAGTTCACATGAGTTATTGATGCAATGAGGATAGGGCATATTAAAAAAAAGAGTGGATAATTACACTATCCTTATTAAAATGCTAATAAAATTGCCTCACCAGCACAGCTGACTGTAAGATAATGAGCGTCTCTTAATGCTCAGTCACAAATAGACACAGCATGAGAACACCTGCTTGTCACTTACCAGGGAAGGGCTTTTGGAGGCCTGCTGCTCTACGGGCTCCACTGAGACCCCTGGTGGCAGGGCCCTTAGGTGCATGACGAAAGGAAGGGGACGTGCTGTGATGTGGAGACCTGTGGAGTTGTGCAGGAGAGGAGTTGCGTGTTCGAGCATGCCTGCTCCGCGCGGGAAGCTCCTGCTTCCGGAAAGCATTATCCAAAGTCTGAGGCACCGAGAGAGAGGCGTGAACATTTAATATTCGCTCAACAAAAATATTCAAATCAAAAATCCAATAAATAAAATCTAAAGAAAGCTACCATATTTAACAAATTAAGCTTCTCAGAACATTTATTGCATTTGTATAATGTAATGTAATATAATAATTTCATCATCATTATTCTCTCCCCCTGGGTAAACCACTGACCTCTAGGTTCTGCAGAATGTCAAGGGCGGTCTCTGGAACAGCGGAGCCCTGGCCCACCGCCACCCTGGCTGAGCACAGAGAGAGCTGGCGGATCAGCTGGCCCAGCTCTTTATAATGGGAGTGCACCCTGTACTCAGACGGGTCAGACAGCTGATTGGTGAACACCTGCATGGCCCGGACCGCCCCTCGGTGGGCAGCGGCCAACCGGTCCATCGCCCTGGACTGAGGAGAGACAGAGGACGACGGATGTTCATCTGATTCCTCGTCAGGACAACCAATAGTAGTAATCGGGCTATTAGGCTGGACTTACTTTCTTTGTGTGCGGAATCTTGTTTGGGCGTAGTTTGTCTAAATCCTCTTGGATCTCTCTGACCTGTTGTTGCAGCACGTAGAGAACGCGTGCAGAGCGGGCTGCCGTTTCCCTCCTGCGGACCTCCACTCGCTGCTGCTGATCAGGCTCCAAGGGCTCGTCAACTGGTCGCCCTGAAATCCACAGCATAATACCCAGATCCATGCCGTGTTCTGTACACTACAGACCATTCATAAGCACAGATAATAGAACACAGGGCAAAGAATGAAACCAGTTTTTCCAACTGGACCTTTTTCCTATACGACAGATATGTAACCTAAAAGGTACACCTGTTTAAAGAAAACATATGAAAGGTAAATGGAATAACATTTGCCATTGCCGCCATCACCTTGCCTAAGTCAAGATAACAACACTGAGGCTTTTTTGCGTGGATGTAATGGAATGCTTTGGATCATGGCCCCGATTTAAGATCTAATGACGACTCTTGGTGAATGTAGAGTCCATGATGAAATGTTTCCTACGGTTTTATGGTAATTGGAAGACAAAACAGTCCCCCAGTGTCACATACCCACTAACAAACTTCACAGACGCAAGACCATCTCTTTTCATACCAAGTGCAATTACTGCCATCTCCAAAACCTTGGTAATGTTCAGGATCAGTTGTATATGTCTTAGAACAATGTTTAGAACAATTTCAAAACAAATCAATAAGTTATGATTTCTAATATTTTTGGTGTAGGCTCAAACTGACAAACATCAATATTTGTATAACCTTTTTTCTTTTTGTCCAGTAATAGTGAAGGGCATAATATGTTGACAAAGCGCCACTACAGATATAAACAGGTCACATGGTCATGTTGACCATGTTATTCGTTTTATTTATGTGACATTACCTCGGTTAGCCAGTTGCTCTATTTCCTGGATGTAGTTGGCTAGCGCTATCTGCAACCGGCGGACCTCCAGGCTGAGAGCTGAGTTTGGCTCCTGGCTGGTTGCCTGCCTGGGGCCTGGGTCTCTGGTTGGAGGGGATAGATCATGTTCAAGCCTAGGGGGTATGGATATGTACTTCTCGGGAGTGTACACAAGCACTTTGGCTCCAGACAGAGTAACTTCTTCTTTGGGGCCAGCTGTCTTTGATTTCCCCTTAGAGACATTCCTCTGTTTGAAAACAAAATTATTATTAAATACAAAGTTGTTCGTGGAACAGACAATGATGGAAGTGAAGTGGAAGCAATACAATACAGGTGAATTGGGACTGAACGGATTATCCTGTTTCAACAGCAGGCATTACCAGGGTCTTAGTTTCCTGCTCCCCACTGCTCTTACACAGTGTGCCTTCCTCTGACTTTGATCTGACTGGGGAGCAGTTCTGGGACTCTTGTCGTCTCCTCCTTAGGTCCCGTTTGGCCAGCCTGACAGCAGCCAGCAAACGCTCCTCAGACAGAGCAGAGAAACACAGCGAGCTGCTAGTGCTCTCCAAATCCTCCAGTTTCTCTACCTTGGGCAGCAGTTTCTCAATCACAATGGGTGCCGGTGGTCCAACTTGTGTTGCACGGTTAAATGCGTTGGCAGGGATAGCTGCATTAAAAAGTAACTGAAGAGAACAGATATAAGGTTAACTATTAACTGAAATGGGCTAATGTCTTGAATTACAAACATGATTATCTAGATTTACCGTACCTGAGAAGATCCATTGCTACGATTCGGATCTAATGCGACCCAGCTTTTAGATTTACCCAAGCCTGTGGTCGCTGTGGACTTATTGAGAAAAGTTGCAGCCATTGTTGATGTATAGTTTGGTAGTTATGTACAAATTAGCACTAAAACCTGATTAGCAGTCTGGATAACTAAAAAGATATGTTTAACAAGCTAACTAGCGAACATTTCTTTCACTGCCAACCTAACCTTATGTTAACGTTGATACGCATGGCTAGTTAGTACAGCAGTAACTACCTGGATAATATTCTAGTTAGCTAGAAAGCTAGAAAACGTTCTGTACAAAATGAGAAAAAATATATAGATACGCGGCATCTGCAGCTTGCAGTTCAAACTGTTAAAAACGCCGCCATGACAACAAATAAGTACCGCCTCTACCTAAAACCGGAAGTAAGTACAAGCCTACGGCAAGCGTTGTAGAACATTTTGTAAAAAAGAAATTCGTTGGAATGTATAAACATGATTAAATGTACGTTTATCAGACATTTCTTTCATGTCCAGTATATTTCAGTTAACAATATTTTTCTGTTCTATATTTCTGTTCATAATATTTGTTTGTCTTATAAACCATCGCAGTAAGTGTTAAGGGACTTAGGTATCGTGTTGCTTTAAGAATCTAAAAGGAAGCTCTGTCATGCTTTTTCTGTACTCGTGAGTATTTTAGAAGAGCTCATCGTGGTGCAAAGGTAGCTGTTTCTCACACCAGCTTAGTTTCTGTATTCTCTTTCATCATGTCACAATACGAAGAAGTAAAGGTCCGTGGTTATGATGAATTTTGCAAAGCAGTGTCTGAAAGGAAGGGAAAGGATATATTCGCATATTTTTCTGGTAATAAAGACGACCAGGGAATGAGCTGGTGTCCAGATTGTGTTAAAGGTAATATCATTATTATTGTATGGTAGTAATGTGTACTTGTTATTGACAGTTGTTGGTTCTCTTACCTAGCTGTCACAATGATTCAGACTGCCTTTTCCAATTCATTGTTCCCCAATTGATTCTATATATAGCCGTTTATTCTTAACTGCTGTATTGTCTGTAATATTTTGGCATGAGGTAGTATTTGACTGAACAGGCGTTACCTTCTCCACACTTCTTTTCCAGCTGAGCCAATTGTTAGAGGAGAGATGTCTCATCTTCCTGAGGGCTCTGTCTTCATCTACTGTCAGGTTGGAGAGAGGCCCTAGTATGTACTCACGTTCTTTTATATTTACATTTTAGTAAAGTCATGTTTTAATAAAATTAGTTTTGACCATATGGGACTGCCTATATTTGTTATGTGCAAAATGTACAGAATTATACATTTGACCTACGCGTCTTCCTAATGTTTCACCAGTTGGAAGGATTCCAATAATGAGTTCAAAAAGACTCTGAAGCTCAGTGGAGTTCCCACCCTGATCAGATATGGCACGGTAAGAATAA
Organism: Novumbra hubbsi; assembly: GCA_016801125.1. Lineage (NCBI taxonomy): Eukaryota > Metazoa > Chordata > Actinopteri > Esociformes > Umbridae > Novumbra > Novumbra hubbsi. The sequence goes on from JACXGK010007814.1 coordinate 6,764, forward strand.
ACATGACAAGATCAAAAGGATAATAATTCTGCCGAATTGATTGGTTTGCAAATTGCATCTCAAAATTACTTTTTTGTAATGCATTTTAAGTGCATTTTCAGTGTTTTCTTTGGATTTGGTATTAACATTTAAAGCTTTCCAGAAGCAATGCCTATTTACATTGTTAATTAACTGTTACTGACGTTGTTATTAACAGAATAGATTTTATTGATATTATAATTTATTTTAAAAAGTATAGTTTCTGGTAATGGTTTACTAATTTGTGCCTTTTCCCAACATGATCCAATTCAGCCTCAGAAACTGGTTGAGGAGGAGTGTTTTAAAGCCGACTTGGTGAGGATGATGTTCACTGAGGACTAGACACCCAGAGAGGACTTCGCTCACTCTGCACTTGGTTATTGTTAATTTCCCACTGTCCGGTCTCTGTCTTAGTTTGAGCCCCTGGGCTTTTGTTTTACTACACTAAATCACCTATACAATATTGTTTCTTTTAAATTCAGAAAGACCTCTCTGTGTCACTGCAAGGTGGTGTTAATATGTGAATGTGTTGCTTTTCCTTTATGGAAAAAAATAGATAACAACATAGCCAGATGCCTTATTAGAGCTACCAGAATGCTTTTATAATGTGATGCTTAATTGAATGAATAAAATGACTTATAATAACATATCCCATTTTTGGAAATTCTGGGATTTCGATGTTAGCCATTATCCTACTGATACTAGACGTATCACAAAGTGTTTTATCTCTAATTGAATGTTATTAATTAATTATTATTATTTGTTTTATGGGAACCATTTTCATTACCTGGTATGGGATTATCATGTAATTGTGTTGTACTTAGTTAAAAGTAGGGGAAATCTATGGTTGTATGAAAAAAATAAAAGTGATAAATGCTGTGTCTTTTGGTGCAGTTCACTTCTTGACGTTAGGTGTCCCCTTCAGCCTCTCGAATTTCTTAGGCCTCTTAATAAACATTTAGGTTGCTTTGAAAAACAGAGATGCAATATCGCCATTTTATAACTAGGTGTCATGAAAGGGTTGATTTGATGTTGGGTAGCGCAAACACTGTTGCTCAGTATAACTGGAGCGCATTCCTGCACACCACTCTGACGACTGAGCTGAGCAACGTTACAGCTAGCTAGTCGTGCACACATTGAGCATACACACCACAAATTTGGGGCTCTCCACGGAGGCTGAATTGGAGGACGAGGGCGTGTTGGTTTTCATTGAACATTTCAGTTGTATTTTTCTACAGTCTTGGTAACAGAACGGAATATAATTAGGGTTTGTTTCAAAGATTCGAGCAGCGATGTCGGAGTTTTTGGTGAATCTACTCGGGGAGCGGCTCGTCAACAGCGAGAAAGCCGAAGTGGATGTGCAGGCGCTGGGCAGCAAGCTGTCCCTGGTTGGGCTCTACTTCGGCTGCAGTTTGAACGGCCCATGTAAGCAGTTCAACGCCAGTCTGTGTGAGTTTTATAGTAAGTTCAAAAAATCATCAGAACATAAAGACAAATTGGAAATCGTCTTCGTCTCATCTGACCAGGACCAGAAACATTGGCAAGACTTTTTACAAGAGATGCAATGGCCGGCATTGCCTTTCAAAGACAGACACAAAAAGGTAAGCAGTGACCAGTGAAATATGTAGATCTAGAATTGTCCATTAATATTGGAATTAACATGACATGTATTATTTGGACTATGCCCTGCCAATATATCCTAACTAAAATAAACAGCATAGGCCTTCTGGGCCCAATGTATTACACTTGCACAGGTGTATGTTTTTATTTAGGTAATTTTACATAACTGCCTGGCTGGCAGTGGCTCCTGAAGTTTTCTCAAATTGTCATGTTTTGTTTTAATCTTGCAAACTGCTTAATTTTACTAGTCAGTTGATAAGTTTGTAGATGTCACTTCTATAAACAGTATTATATATAAGGGCCAATATGTTTATTTCATTTGGGCAGTGGATATATAATATTATAATTCTATTTTGCACACCCCTGCCATTTGGAACATTTTATTTGTATCCTGCTTACAGTAACTAAATGTGTTGTATTAATAATACACTTGTATTGTATTCATAGTACACTTTTTAATATATTTGAATTCAAACAGTCACGTTGCAGAATAAATCGCAGGGAATATGTCGATTATTATTATTTTTTCATTGTGTTTGGCAATTTAATTTATTTTTATTAAAGCTCTACACAGGCTTGATTACCATCTTGCCTTTATTTTTGCTGTACATCATTTCTAAGGCTATAACAAGTTATATTTTTCTTTGATATATATTTGATAAAATATTTATTTGCAAGGATACAGACAATATGCCTATTAAAGGCAGATAATAACAATACATATTGCACAGCTATATAGGTTTAATTTAAATGTATCACAACAGATGTTGAGCCTGTTGATGTTCAGAAAGTTAATGATGTGTAATCTTATCCTGGAAATTGCATTATCTAATTATCCATTTGTTCATCATTGTATCCTTCGCATTACAAACGAAATGTCCCGAAGTTATCAAAATGAGTCAGATGTGTGTGCAATTGCTATTGCTGCTATTCCCTATAAGTAATCCTGAAATATATTGTGACTATGATTAACACAATGTATGTTATCTGCGAAAAAATTATTACAATTAAAATTATTGTTTCAACAAACACAGCCTAAATACCAAATAGTGTAGTCATTTAAAATGTAATCTGTTTAGGGCTTTATTAAATTGTCTGGGGTTTGTTTTATATTATACTGTAGGTTGAGGTGAAGCGAGGATTTGAGGATAGCAAAGATATGATACCTGCCATCTGCTGCAGGTTCGCTCAGATCAGGATCCATTTTGGTTCCTCTGCACCTTCAGTTTAGTACCTACATCACACCAGAATCCATTTTAGGTCCTCTGTACCTCCAGTTTAGTACCTACATCACATCAGAATCCATTTTAGGTCCTCTGCACCTATAGTTTAATGTCTGATCCCACATGACTGTCTTGTGAACAAATTATGGTCCTCATGACAAATTGCAATTAATTCTCCAGGGACTGTTTTGGCTAGTCGATGTGTCTCGGCTTGCAGCTACATGCACATAATGTATGCTGTAAAGAGTAATGCTGAGGTGGGTAGGTGTAATGTATGTTTACATTGCAATTGTTATATTGAAGGTGTGGATGTAGGCCGAATGAGTCTAACTATATAAATATACATTTGTGCAGGGGACTGAATAGAGTTGAGCCATTCTCAGTGCCTATTCTGTTGGCAGTTTTGGACTCAGTATTAATACTAATATACATAAACCTATTCTGTTGTAAAAACAACATATACTTTGTAATACTATTTTAAGATTTCCCACTCCAAAACTTACTTTGTTTCTGTTTAAAACATAATACATTTGTTTAAAAGGATGATGCTGGATATCAGTTGGACTGTGATAATATTTCTTTGTCTAAGATGCAAAGCTAGCAACTTTTAAGAGGAAATATTCTCTCTGTATTGTAGAATGTAGCCCCTCTTTTGAGTCTTATTAGATTGGTACACCAGGCTTGTATAAGGGATGTGCAGGACATTTTCTTTATAATAGTGCCGTTATGTACTGCTACTGTATAAGGGGCAGTAGAGTTCTATGCTTTTGTAAGGTTTGTTTTTGTATTAATTTAAAATGCCAGCAAGGTCCACTACATTTGAAAGATGCCACCTCTTCAAGGAGAATGAGTCATTTGTTTTGGATACTTCCCTTCCTGAGGGGTTGGGTTAAATGCATAAGAACATTTTTATTTGGGCCTTGTGTTTTATTATTGACCAGGTGAATTCTTCATTTACAACCCTCAGCTGATGGGGAAACTGGACCTTTTTACAATGGCTTTGGCCTCTTCACCTAACCCTTCCCCATGGTCATCAAATATCATTTTATGAACTCGTAGGGAATTTCTGTGGTGCAGTGTTTTTCTGTAGAACCCTTAGTTTAATAGATACAGCATGATTTAGATTGAATCAAGGCCCTCCTAATGGGTTGCAGATTGTCAGTGATGGTTTGTATTTCACTTCATTATGCAGTCCAGGCGTGAAGAGGGGAATGATGGGGGACTAAAGGCTGGACGGAGGGCTTTGGGAGGGTAGGCTGGGGGTTGTCTTGGGCCAGTTTGGGAGGGGCATGTAACCACTGTGGAGCATCAATTTGTTTTGAATGCTGCTGGAGAAGCATTCAAATTGCCATTGTTCAAAATCCTTGTATTTCACAGACTATGGGCGGGGGCTACCTGAGAGGAGTGTACACCTTTGTTATAGTCGCGGGCTGATTGACTGTATCTGTTAAGGGTTCAACTAATCTTTGAAAAAAGACAAATATAATTGTATTTAGTCCGTTTTTACATGCAGAATCTGAACACGGGAGATTTGTGTTTACATAATTGTTTTCCGATTTTATTACTGAGAAGAGAATTATGTTTTGAGGTCACAAAAGCATAACTAATTTCCTTAGGCTGATATGTGTTTCATTTTAGGTTAAGGCTTCTGTAGACTATGCATTTCCTTCACAATTATTATTATTTTGAATCTGTGTTTGCATTTATGTAGATGTGTGTTATTACTCCTGTAGCAGCCTTTATCGCTGCACATAGTGGTTCTAGAACCAGAACAGGTATATGAACCTCCTTGCAATTGAGAAAAAGAAGGAAGCTTTGCTTCAGACAAAATGTATCTAAATGAACTGTATGTTTCTTCCCATTTCCATTATATGCTGTTGAATTTACAGTTGCATTAGCCTGTAGACAAATGAATATGATCACGTACTCAGTGCTATGTAAAGGTCTTAGGCCGTTGAATTTCTTTTTTGAAAGCGCTCTGCCCTTTTTTTGGGCAGTATGTTTTTTTTGTTTGCAGAAAAATGTGATGTTACATTACAATAAATGCATGTAAATACTAATACATTAAAATGTAAATGAACTTGTTTTCAACCTTGAGCGACAGGAAGTCCTTGCATGAGGAGTCTTGTTAGTCATTGGTAAACTATGAATCTTGCAGCATGATAATTACTCCAATCACTCTGACAAAGACGATTAAAACCTACTTGGAGCAGCCAATAATATAAAGGAAGTCACGGTTGGAGTCGGACCCACTGATTAGGTTCCACACTGATTTCATCAATGTGGTGGTTCACAAAACATTTCATTACTATTTCATATTTTCCATCGTTGTGTTAATATCCCAGAATGGTCAACGAAGCTGTAAGATTAGAACACAGACACGTGTGTGTGTGTGTGTGTGTGTGTGTGTGTGTGTGTGTGTGTAGTGTCTTGGCTGGCACTTCCTTACATAGAGAGGTACAAACAGGAATGGGAGAGCCGCTCGTAAATCAATTATAGCCTTTGCCAAGTCTCTGAAAGCCCTGCTCTGCCAGCCCTGGAAAGTAAACTCTGGGGCAGTGTTCTTCTACTGTATCAAGAAAGGAAGGGGATCCCATCCCACAGAGAGGGAACGGTGGAGTGGCAACCCAAATCGTCAGGCTTGGTCAACTACTTGATCCAAACTAGTGTACTGTGCTGTATTTGGACACACCCTAGGGTGCCTTAGTTTACCCCGGTGGTCAAAAGCACTGCGTTGTCACAACCAACCCTCTTTGCTCAGAGGCACTATGCTGTAAACGGTGGTCCCAGACGCCTGGGACTGGGACTTCTGAGAGGGGTGAGGGTGCCTGCCACTGGGGTGTTGCTGATCTGATATAAACCCTTCCACTCATCACATCCCGGCCTGGTGCCTTCAGCCCTACTTGGATTCAAGCAAGAGTGACTAAAGAATGCTCTTTGTGTGCCCTGTAGCTGGAGGTGATGATGTGCAGTTCCTAAACTGTGAGTCCTACTCCAGTACACACTTTTGATAAATGTGGCTGAGAGGGAACACAAACTTAGCCTGGGCCCGTTGGTCAGCACGAAAGACTTGATAACCCCTTTCTGGTTCATCAAGTCATGGTAATGGTAATTATGATACATCGCACCAGTATGATACTGTGGCGTATAGACAGAATCCAGGCTAGCCATGGATTCATCTAACCCTTAGTTTAAACCTCCTGAGACATTCGCTGACTTACAACTTTGGAGCTGTAAAGGGACTGGGTTGCATCTGGGATGCTGAGTGTCTAAGTGCCTGGGTCTAGCTGTGTTTCTGTAATGTACTGTACTCTAGTCTCCATTGGGCTGCCTGGCATGCAGCTGTGAGGGACTGTTACTCTGTTTCTATTCGTGCATCCACCATATTTGCCAAGCCAATTGGAGGAATGTGGGCAGACCCCTGCTCTACAGTGGGAGGCAGGGAGGCCAGGGGCCACGGGAGCTCTGTGTTGTAGCAAAGCCTTTAGGCCTACGCTCTGCCACCTGCACCAAACGTTGCCTCTCACACAAAGCTAGTGTTACTGTCCCCTTTCACTGTGCTTTGTCCTTTTACCGGATTGCGCTGTGCTTGCTGTAATGAGGGGACAATAGGTTGAAGTTGGACAGGAGCTTAGGTTACCCTCTGGGGATTGGTGAAACCTGTGGGGCTTGTTGCATGCTCACTCTCTTTTTTGATCTCGCCTTCCCTTGCTCTCTCAACCTGATCTGTTTTTACACCCATTATCTGCCTGTAATTGGCAACACAAATACATTACAGCTGTGACCTTGGTTTTTGGTCTTTTATACATTAAAGCTGTGACTTTGGTCTTTTATACATTAAAGCTGTGACCTTGGTCATTGGTCTTTGATACGATACAGTGGACTTACGTGATTGTACTCAGTACTCTGCAGCTGGTTGGCCTTTTGATAGTTATTTACAATTTGTTATGGATTTCAACTAGATGTTTCCAAAGGAGAGGGTCGTCAAAGAGTACTACAATGGCTTTCCCTTCACCACAGTAACTGCAAAAACACACAAATGAAAACAACATATGAGTTGTTCACTACATTATTCCTAACTAGCCTAACTAGTTTTCTTCTTTAACTTCATTTAATCTATTTTGATAAAAACGCATTGAATATGATTGAATCCTTACAAAAATGTATATTTTATTCATTTCCATTCATTCTAAGGTAAGTCTACTCTTTAGTCCCATCTGAAGAACCAAGGACGAGATTCTGACACTGACACTTCCATAATAGAGTATGAGCCAAATCCAAGAAAAGACACTGACATTAATTCAAAGTGAAATGGATGTCCAATTCAGCTTAGCCTAAATCCCATACAATTCCTTTCTCCTGGCCCTCTGTTGGTACATTTATGTACACAGCTGATAAGAATGGAAATGACCAATGACACATCGGTGGGTTCCTTCACATTTTGTAATGATCCAACCTCACATGTGCCAAGTGGAACCTTCACCTGGAGATTGTCTGATTTTGAATATTTACAGTCTTCCAATCCAAGTAACAACGCTCTTCGCCAAACTCCAGGCGCATCAAGGCCTATTTGTAAACCCTTTCAAATAGGCAACTGGTATGGAAATGACACCTATTTGTTGCTTTGGAAACTTTGTGACCCCAAAAAGATATCAAGTTCTGTTACACCATAAGCTGTTATGTGGTCCCATCTCTCCAGGGGAAATTCTCCTAGAGGGATGGTGGCTTGTTCAGTTGTTTGTCAAATGACAGTTAGGGCTTATGTCTCTCTCTCAGCAGTGGGGCGGTTGTCAGTCTCTTACTATCACCCACTTTGAGTTGGGGATAGAGGGTGTGAGTTGAGACTGTCGTACCTTGTGCCTGAAGGTTTAAACCTGTGGCAGGTGATTGAGGTGCATTTTCTACCATTCAAACAATAATTTGCTGCGGTTTTGCATGAATGTGTCTTTCGCCGCCTCGTTTAGAGATGTTAAAGTATTTTCGATTCAGTAAATTATTAAAGTTTTTTTGCAAACCAAAAAAATACATGGGAACCAATATTTGTTAATGTAATGGCATAAATGTCAGTATTGTCAGGGGAGTATGTCTAAAACTACTAAATGTAGATAACAGATAACAAATCATACAGCAGGCTACCATCCCAAGGGTTAATCACCCTGAGCCTGCTTGGTCTTGAGGAAGAAGCTCTGTGGAGAGAATCATGTGCCTGGACCCCTCTCCAGCGAGCACACACACTCACACGCTTTCCTATAATAATATTCCTATAATAATATAATAATATAAGGTACCCTGCGTTCCATAACACCGCCCATCACTCTTAGCTTGCTTTTGTGTGTTAGATTTGACATGATTTCTATTATTCCCAGGTTAAGGGTTTCCTCTCATCCTCACTTGTGATCATTTCTCCACAGTAGTAGAGCACAATCAGTGTAAGGGGTATATAGCACATTCGGAATACACAGACTTATAGAGGAATGGCAATCTAGATAAATCGCCATGTATTTATTTATGCAGCTTCTCTCACGCTAGTTCATCAATGGAGACTTGTTTGCCTTTTCGGGTGAGATGGTGGTCTTGATGTGTAGTGACCATTTAGAATGAATAAAGATTCGTTAAATAACCTGACTAACCTGTATCACCGACCTGCTGGGAGAAGGCAGGCTGTTGTATGAGATGGTTGTGTATCCCCCCCACTGAAGAGTAACTGGTCTGACAAATAGTTCTGAAAGACGCTGGCTATGGAAACAGGCACATTGTCAGCTCGGCTGTCCTATATGTAATGTTGTGGTCACTTCCTTCTGACTAATGATGTGTGGCAGCCTGAGAATGGCTATGCTTTACTCTTCTGTGGGGTTTAGAAGACTGTGATTTATAAGGCTGTGTGACAGAAAGAGGACAGTGAAGCTTCCAGTCTACTATAAGAAGGAAAGAAAAGTGTGTTGTGAGAGAGGAGAGTTCACGTGAGTTTAAGAGCAGCAAAATTCCAGGAATCCTAAGGTTGTTTTTGAGGTTATATAACTTTGGCTAGATTAGCTTTATTGTGGCTTGAAACATACGCCTTATCTTCAGAGAGCTTTGAAGAAATCCTGGTTCCAGTCCGGATTTCAAAATTACCATTGTCCTTTCAGGCAGATTTGTTCAGTAACCTGTACGGCAAGGCTCTGCTGCCTACCAACGGACTGATGTAGGTAAGAGGTTAATAATGGAGTACCAGTGTGCCTCTGGAAGTTGAACAGTCATATTACCCTGAAGTAATGTTCTGGCACAACCCCTGTGACAGTTCAAAGACCATCACTGCTCCAGCAGTCATCTCCCTTTGGGAGGGAAGCGAGGTTGGGTTCAGGCCAAATCTAATCGCCTTCATCTGAAAGAAATCCTACAGCCAATTAGCACCTCCTCAACATTCACTCCCCCTTTTTGTAAAAAGCCCGCCCCAGTGTTTTTGACAGCTTATCTTACAAGTTTCCTTTGACTCCTCTGACAACTTATTCTAAGCGACATAAAGCGCCTCACATGTGTAGTGGTTTGGCCAGATCCTTTACCTGGAAGGCATATAAACTCGCTGCCAATGTGTTTTATCTACTGTTACCTGTTGTTGAACTGACATGGTGCTTTCCATCCAACACGTGCTGTTGCTAGTTATAGGAGAATTGCTTTGGTGCCAAGTGTGTACTTACTTGCAATACAAATGTTAATAATATTTTCTTTTATTAAGACGTTCTATGTCAGCGCTCCTTTTAAGGCAAATACACCATGAGTGAAATATTAACTGTAGATCTCAGTTACTGCAGGGAGAATCTTTCTAAGAGCTGATTGGGGTAGTGCAATGTTTTCAGGTATGAGCACTGTCACAATTGATACTGCTTTAGGAGCTAAAGACGTTTCTTTAGGAGCTTTGAGTCATCTTTGCATTATCTGTAACCCAACAGTTTGTGGCCATTTTATGCCCTGGGGTTTTTGAATTGGGTGACTGTGGTAACAGAGATCAGATTTGTGGCAGAGGCAGAACACTGCCCTGCATTTTGCCCATTCAGTCAGTCGTCATAGCAGCCAGGGGGATGTCAGAATGCAATCAGATTCAACCCTGGATCCCATTGTTTCCCTGCTGTCTCCGGAGATAGCTGGCAAATACTAATGTTGGCAGTTTGGATTTACACAATGCGGTTCCAACAGATTTTTTGGTATTCTACTGCCCATGTCTAGGTCTATTTATATCAACATACTACTCCAGCAATATGCCTTTCATGTAATTGCACCTTGTATTTTCTTGGCACAATATGAGGATAACTCCTGCCAGGCTATTCCCTTGGCAGGACATTGACATCAGCTTTTTATTGACCTCATTAAAGATTCTGATATTTAATTAGTGCTGTATGATCCTCAAACCATAATTCAAGCTGGTCCTGTTATAAACAAATGATCTGAATAGTAACGCAACGCCTACCCTGCACACTGATTCATGTCATGATAGCATCAAATGGATCACGTTAACAAGCAATTATGGCACCCTTTTTTCTGCTTTCAGTAGGGTTTTGAATTCTGATTCTCCGAGTCATACAAATTCATTCAAATTAAATGGGTTTCACAGTGACATTTTAGATGGATTGGACGTCACACAGTCCAGCCAGAGTCTCAGAAACAGATTAAAGCAGAGCAATGTGTTTAGGAAATGGTTGTCTGCTGCAACTGCATGCTTTCTACAGGCAAAGAATGTCTTACTTCATTGTTGAGCAAAGACATGGAATCAGCTGAAAGGCCAGACTGAGGACAGACATGGGAGCTGGTGACAACCAATATGGGCAGTTACACTGCTCAGAAGAATTGAGGGAACACTTAAATGACACATGGGGTCACGATAATAAATAAATGTATTGAATATCAAATATATCAAAATCTTTACTGTGCATTGTGTAACCTTTTGAGAACAAAATTCCGTAACAACGGTCAATGGAGACCAGTAGTGAGAATGGCCCCTACGTGCCTGTTGGCCCTTCAGACAACATTGGTCTGGAGTGCGTACAGGCACACATGCTCCTGATGAGATGGTGTCCTGGGGGATCTCCTCCCAGGCCTGGATCAGGGCATCAGTGAGCTCCTGGACAGTGTGTGGCGCTACCTGGCGGTGTCTGGAGAACGTGAGGGCCAGTCAATCGCATCAATGTGTTCCTCATCCAGGAAACTGCCTACACACCTAAAGGAACCCAGGACCCCATGCGCCGGCGTAAGGTCTGACGATGGGTAATTGCAGTCAGGGTACCGTTGGCTAGCACGTAGTGGTCTGTGCACCCCTACAAGGATATGCCTTTCTAGACCAGAACTGACCCATGCTGGATGATGTTGCAGGCAGAATAATGTTCACCACAGTGACTCCAAAACGTCTGTCACATGTGCTCAGGTGGAACCTGCTCTCATCTGTGAAGAGAATGGGGCTCCAATGGCGTACCTGCCAATTCTGGTGTTGTCTGACAAATGCCAATCGCGGTGCTGGGCTGTGAGCACAGGTTTCACAAGAGGACGTAAGGCCCTCATGCCACCCTGGAGGTTATGTAGTAGGGCTCTGGCAGTGCTCCTATTTTTCCTCTCACAAAGGAGCATATACCAGTCCTAATGCTGAGCTGATGCCATTCTACGGCCCTGTCCAGCACTTTTCAGTTCTTTTCTGGTATCTCCTCCATGCTCTTGACACTGTACTGGGAGATACAGCAAACCTTCTTGCAACAGCACATTTGCAAACTGCAAAACTAGAGAAGAATCAGTCAGGAAAGATAAGGAAAGAGACAGTCTTAGGCCACCACCTGCAAAACCATTCCCTTTTTGGGGGGTTCTCTTGTTGTTGCCGCTAGTGTGCCTGTTGACACCAAAACAGGTGACATTGATTCACAATTGCTTATGTTTCCAGACTGATATCCCTGAAGTTTAGTTGGTGTTATACTGTGATGATTACGTGTTCCACTATTTTATTTAAGATGTGTAGTTATGGTGGTCTTAGAAAAATGTGTCAAGTATCTTAAAAGAGTCACAGAAATAAACTAAATTGATTGGCCTGGCCCTGGCAGAGAGTGAGAGGCGGAAATGTGAGTTACTAACCCAGATAGAGGTAGGAGCCCTAGTTCAAATGAGTTTGGTAGACCCTATAGTCAGTCAGGTTAACTTAGTCACTATTGCTATCAAATGCAATCCGTTACTTCATGTCTCATTCGCCCAATGAAACACCCACTACAAGTATTCTAAACACGTTCAATGTAATCCTTACTTTTAAGTTCCCACCATTCTGTGGCAAGCTCTGGGTTTAGAGGGGACCCCCTGCTGAGCTGAGCCCATGCTGTGGGTTAGCCTTTACATCTGTGTTGGGGGCTAATAGTTGTTTTGATTAGTCATTTGCTGTGCATCAGTGTGGCTGGAGAACCGATCTCACGGCCATGTAGCATCAAAGGCATTATCAGCTTAAGCCAGTTGTTAGAGCATGAGAGGTCTCATCTTTTCAGTCAGGAGAAAGAGCGGCCCTCGGACACAAGTGTCCAGACAATTAGAGACGCCGTGCCCTCAAAGAGAGATTACTGGCAGAGAGGGAAAGTGGGGGGGGGGTGAGCCGCAGCCTGGCTTTTCTCCAGCATTGCGTTGTTAACCCAGGCCAAATAATGTTTAGCTCAACTCGGGTCTCTGTATAAAGTGTGGTAGCTAGCTGCTTACCGTCACAAAATAAAGCCTTGCCTCAATCCAGTTTACTGGATCTACAATGAGGTAATGTTTTGCAGTCTTCAGAGTCCTTTGCACCCCACTACTAAGTAACTTCAGATTGACCGGTAAAGATTAATCTACACTAGCATGGAATGTACCTGTCAGACCTACTGGAATCTGACATTGGGAAGACAACGTTTCATAGGACTGCATTTGTTCCCTCTGGTATTTTTTCTTCTTCTGTCAAACATGTAATTGAAGTTGCAGTGTATAACTGCATTGGAATACCCCCATGTTCGTGCTGTCTATGTATGTGTTTTAAAGGGAATTCTGGAGGAGACTGTTGGGGGGATAAAAAGCAACATAACAACCTCTTGTGGCTCACTAGCCTGCCCCAGACTCCCCTGGTTGCCTCCTCTATTGGTACTTTTTTCACAGCTAAAAGCCAGGCCAAACAAAATATCTTGCCTTTCCTCCAAAATCTGACATATTTTGAGGAAAGCAGAGCAGGAAAGCAGAGCAAGTTAAGGGATGGAGGCAGATCTAATTTTTTGGTGGCCAGTTAGTTGTCATTTATGAGGAGTGGATACACACTGCACTGGAATATCTAGTAGCCTTTTTAATATACTCGGGGTCGTTATGTGTGGATATTCTAGACTGTTGGTGGTTATAAGTCAACGGTCACAAGCCTTGATGCTTTCAGAATAATGACATATTGGTACTGTTGATAGCACATCCACCATGTTTTTATGCTAGCAAATGAGTTCTGTAAATTAAGCACGGCACTGTGACAGATCCCTCTGTGTGTGAGTCGACAGGCCTGCAGTGTGGCCTGGCAATAGGCTTGAGAACGGCTGCAGCTATGTTGTGTTCCCCGCTGGAAGGCGCCGCTTTCTGAGATCCCTTGTTTCCCTTCCCCTTCCCGTTCAGTTTCCTTTTTGAAGTGATACCCATGAGTCACTTTGGCCCTGAACGCCAACTGTCCTAGAATTGTTCTTAACTGGGTTGCTATCCGGCTCCATGAGGTGGAGTTTGTGGAGGCGCCCATGGGAAATCAGAATCAGAGAGTCGCAGGCAGTTCCTCATTCTCCCAAGCTGCCTTTCTTCTGTCCCAGAAGCCTCTGATCAAGAGAGAAATGAAGCGTTCCCAACGATCAGTCCTAACTTTCATCTTTAAATTGCAGTCATTCCAAGTCATGCAGCGTGTAAATTCCCCCAGATTATCATTCTTTTGATTTTTAGCACCATCAAGCTGGAATATCTCTGTCATAATGGTTGCACGTTTTACTTTGATTGCCATCATTGCTTCTGCTGATAATGATGTATCGTCAATGTACTATTCAACATGCTCTGTGTATTTATATTTCCCCTTTTTCAATACAAGAACATTTGTTCTACTCCCAGCTAGGCCTCACTGAAATCAGTAGGTTGTGCCTGGCTTTGGGGTTTCCACTTGGCGGTAAGGCTGGGGTCACGACAGTGATCAATGTTATGGTTTGTGTTGGCATTGTGTTAACGTAGGGATTGGGAGTCAAGCCCCCTGAACAGTAACAGGAGCCACGGCCTACAACTGGTCTTGCCCTTGGGTGAAGTGTAGACAGCTGTAGGTAGCGCTGTAGGATGCCAGCCTAAGGAGGGTTGGAATTACTCCTACGGTCTGTGTGTTAGCTCATTACAACCAAACCACTGCAGCTGTTTTTCTTTGGTGGTCATTTCATGTGCAAGAGATGTATTGCTACGTTTTTCTTATGGCGGCATCCAGGTCTAGCAGCAAGCGGGCACAATTGGGTAGTAAGTATGTAGCTGCTCGAAAAAAGTGCTGTTTTGCGGTGTGAATTTGGAAAGTGAGTGTAATTTTGTTTTAATAGTCGGATGGGTTGATGCATGATGCGAACAGACACCCACTCTCCACTCACTCAATCTCCAGCTTTGTTTAGACAATGATCCTTCCAATGGACCCCTTTGCCTTATGTGTGCTATACACTTGTTGAGGTCTAATGATGATTTGTATAATTAATACTGTGAATACTACCCTATCTTATTCTGGGTTAAGGTGGAGCATGATGGTGAAATAAAGCGTTTCTTCATTCTTCAAAATATTTATTGAAAGATTTCAAACTAGATCTAGTTGCATCTAGAACCGGATGCAAAATAGAGCTCCTTTTACTTGGCTGACGAGAGACAAACCAAAAGGTTTTCAAACTGCAGCAGCTCAACAAACTTCATTCTCAAGTTTCTTGTGCAGAGGCTTTGTGTGCCGTTTTAGCTCTACAAAGTGAAGTCTATCAAAACATTGTTTAATCAATTCATTGCATTCATTATTTATTTATGTCATCGGTAGTGAATGCTGTATTCTTCTTGCTTGCTCCCTGCAGATGAATCTGTTTTTCTCTCTGCGCTTGAAACAAACCTCTGCTGGTTGAAGTGTAAAACCACACAAGGCATGCAGATATAGGTCATTTCATTATCCTAAGTTCAGAAAAGAAGCTGGAAGGCGTACAGGCCTAAATAGAGTAAAGACCACATGGAACTCTCTTCCACCACAATGAGCAATAAAACAGGGGAAGAAAACGGACTGACCCCTGAAAGATTAGCTGGCTGCCAGGCACTTCAATACAAGCGCCTGTTTTCGAGTACAAGAACCGTTGCAGATACAAACATTATTGAAATAACATTTACATACTATGTTCATCTTCTTTTTTTTTTTTTTTTTACCCTTTTCTTTTCCACACTAGAAAGAAGAATGTCTCCCTGTGCCAAGGGGATGTGGTCAGACTGAACACTTGCATGTGAAGCCTTTTGGCCTGCCTGCAGATCCACAGAAATATAACCTCACTCAGTGTTGACTGCCTGGTAACCAACGGTTGTTGATGGAGATTGTAGACATTTTCAGGTGCCTGTTTGAGGCGATCTGTCGGCAAAGTGTCCTACATTACCTGGAATGTTACAGTTTACATTTTCGTCTGATTACCCTATAAACAAAGGGCGTGTTGATCTCAGTAAAATGAATGTGGTGTAAAAATGCAAAACAAATATATTCTACACACATATCTTATACGCACACACACGCACACACTTGTGCCAAGACAACTTTTCATGACTTCGTTTGTCCTTGATTGGCCCCACAGCGGTGTCCTTTTACTGAAGAAATGAAGGAAGAGCAGCTCCGATTTCACTTCGACCATGTCTGCCTTTGCTTTCTACCTTTTCTCCATGGGCTCTGTTCTGTATTTCTGTTATTGTAATTGTTCAGGGTAGATGAGGTGTGTGTGTGTGTGTGTGTGTGGATACATATCCAAAAAGTAACTCACACTTCAGTGAAATCCTTCTCCACACTCTTTCCATGCATAGCTGTGGCATGAGCATGATAACATGTGTTTATTGTTTGTGGCCTGTACTCCAGGTATTCTGGGTAAGTTCTGTCTTGATGGAGATCTCTGCCCTGTAACAGCCCATCTCCCAATGGGCTTCACACAGTCACCTTGGCCTTTCAGCATGCCTTGCGGTGAAAAGACAAAACCTCCGTTTTCAGTTAATTTCCCGGCCGAACCGGAAAATCTCCCATCGTTTTGTGCAGGATCCGTTCTGCTTGGACATTTGGTCGGCGGCTTGAATCCAGTAGTGCTGCTGGACTGAGCTGAAGTGTGTTGCGTGAACCTGCATCTCCCCATTTCCTGTTATTCACCAGGCCTGAGGATGTGGCGTTCTAACCCCAGTGTGGGCTGCTCTCATGCTTTCTCAGGCCCTAACAATAGTCTGGCCCCTTACTGCTGGCCCCCTGTAATCCTCTTACACCCCCCCCCCCATCCCATCTCCCTGCCGAGGGCCAAGTATCCTGCTGTCTTGTCAACATCCACCAATAACCGCCTGGGTCGTGGCCTATAATGAACTGGATTCCACGTTAAGCATTACTAAAGCCTCTTACCCCAGGTCACATCATTTTCTGGTGAGAACTTGTATGACATTTCTAAGATCTAACTTGGGCAAGTTGTATGTAGACCCCAGCATTTTCCATTCTCTTCTAGTCAAGTTGGTCTATGTTCAATGTGCGCGTCACGCTAATGCGGAAGCCTGCTAGTACTGCTTTATTTATCAGCGTGGAATCAGGGTTAAAGGCCCTGATGACCAGTGCCGGTAGTAGGTGAAACACAGAGGTACTGGAGGACACAACACAAAGGACCGCTTTTATTTTGGTTTGTTTATCATTGTTGTGGCCAGTCACAACAGCACACAGTCCATTAGTCTGTAATACTTGATATGGTGGCCATGCGTCTCTCTTTCTGGGCCTTGTGATATTGTGTTGTGTGAATGTTCAACAGGAAGCTGAACAATGTCAACATTCTTTCTCACTTCCTTTAGACCTCTGGCATGTGTCTAGTTTGACAGCCTAGGTACAGATCGTTTGCAGCATTGCTACAGCAGTGTGTCCCAAACAAAACCTATATTGTGCACTACTTGCTCCATTGGCCTTAGTCAGAGGTAATCCATTAAGGAAATGAGGTGGCAATTGGGATTTAATTCTAGTGAATAGGGGCCATTCCAGTATTATGGATGTTGCATTTGCATTGAGAAAATCGTTAATGTCTAATGGACAAATAATGAATGAAACCTTTGTCATGTGTCTCTAGACTCCTTGGGGGAACCTGAAGATTATTAATGATACTGTCAGGGTTCCACCCTGGCTGGACTATGTTCTGGCTCTGCCACCCCCTCTAGTGGCCTGTGGGCGACGTGCCCTTCACCGTCACTAATCACCCAGTCATCAAGCACACTGCCAACTGTTCGCACCTGTCCCTCATTACCTACTCACCTTCCCTACTTAGGTTCCTGTTTGCTCACCCCCCAGTGTCGATTCAAACAA
>JACXGK010007815.1:0-23940 GCA_016801125.1 Novumbra hubbsi
CCCCCCCCCATCTTGTCAACTCCACTCCTGTCTTTTCTCTGCTCAGTGTCTGGAATGCTATTTCAGGGGTGTTATTCTCTCTGAATTTGGCAAATACACTACAGAGTTAGTGCTGATGAGATGATTGCTCTGGCAACCAACATCACTGTGCATGTTTAACTGTGTTTATATTCAGCCCTCCGTTAACTGGATTTGTGGCAGAGGAGGAGAACCAGGAAGAGGAGGAGATGATGGAGGATGTGTAATAAATCTTTCTGGTTGCAATGACGTGTGACAGTTTTGCCCTGTGGCGTGGAAATAACAACAATGTTCTCACAGCACGCACAGTGTGGCTTATGAATTAAGATGATGAGACAGAACAGAACAATACCCTTAAAGAAGACAAAGTGACACACAGCCAAGACAACACTGGAGTGGACAAGTCTATGAATGTCCTTGAGTGGCCCAACCATAGCCTGGAATGGAACTCAACTGAACATCTGTGGGGAGACCTGAAGATCAGAGTTTACCAATGTTTTTCATCCAGTCTGACCAAGTTCAAGAGGATATGTAAGGATGAATGGGGAAAACTGGCCAGATTCGGATGTGCAAAGGCGATAGAGCCATACCTAAAAAGACTCAAAGCTGTAATCACTGCAAGGAGCTTCTATGAAGTATTAAATAAAGGCTCTGTATGCTTTTTATATTTCAGCACAAATTTACAAAAATGTCTTTCTTATTGTGTGGTAATGTCTGTAGATTATATATTGATATAAAAATATGCTTCCAAATGCAAAAGCACTATATTACAACGTTTTCAAAATTGGCCTCTCTATAAAAAGCACTGCATGATGCTAAAGACATATTGTCTTTTATTGTAATTCAGGGGTCTCAAACCGGTTCCACGGAGGGCCGAGTGTCTGCAGGTTTTCACTCTCACCTTGTACTTGATTGATTAATTATGTCACTGATTGATTAGGTCTACCCTCATCTGGTTATTTAGGTCTGAACCTGGAACTAATTTACAGGAAAAAAACTAAAACCTGCAGACACTCGGCCCTCCTTGGAACCGGTTTGAGACCCCTGTTGTAACTCATGGGCAGTGCTAGACTTGAAATAAAATACATGAAGGAGCTTGCTTTCTTCAAGTTGGTTCATTAGACCAGCATGGCACAGCCCTTAAATGTCCATTCTGAAATGTTTCACAAAAAATGTCTGTCTATTTGTAGCCCATGTTTCTCAAAGCAGAAGGTTGATGGGCTCTAATCCCATTGTTCTTGTCCCCCTTATTATCATTCATATATTTATCCCCCGTTCTATTTTTCTTATTATTTTCATGTGACAGTGCTCATGTTTAGTGCTAGACATACGTCTTGTTCTTTCTTCAGATGTTATGTTGTTCTGTACTGTGAGTACGCTTTGTTAATCCTCTGTATTTCAAGTAAAGTACCATTGATTGCTTTCAGTCTCCCAAATGTTAGTCTAGTTTATAAAACACACATCGACCCCTTCACCATGTAGAAGTGCTGGGATTTGGTCCCACACTGCTAGGTGTTTAAGTTGGGTATGTAGTCTGGTGTCTATCATTATTTAATTGCTAGGGTTCTACATGCTATGTCATGTCTTGCTCTCACTTTTCCTCCTAGAGACACAAAACACTTGCATACTGGCACACAACTCTAAGCTCATTCACTCACACAGGACCATTATGAGAAGAGGCAAAAAAGAGGCAGATTTGGCCATCGTTGTTTGTCTTCTATAAGGGGTGCTCTTTACAAAGAGTTAACAAAGGATTCATAATGATGCTAGAGAACAGTTACAACCCTTTCCTTAAAATAAGTGTTTCAAATCATCAAGGTTTCAAATTTGGACATTCAAAGTGCTTTCAGAGCTTAGATATACTGTACAATATTATTTGAATATTAATTATTTATGTGAATAAGAAGATCGACTATCAAATGAATAGAAATGGTGAGCGCTACCATCAGGCCTGTGTCATGGCAACAGTAAAGCATCCTGGGACCATTCATGTGTGGGGCTGCTTCCCAGCCAAGGGAGTGGACGCTCAAATATTTGCCAAAGGACACAGCCATGAATAAAGAATGGTACCAAAACATCATCATCCAAGAACAGTTTGGTGATGAACAATGCATTTTCCAGCATGATAGAGCTCCAAGCCATAGGCAAAAGTGATAACTAAGTGGCTTGGGAAACAAAACATCTATATTTTGGGTCCATGGCCAGGAAACCCCTCAGACCTTAATCCCACTGAGAATTTGTGATCAATCCTCAAGAGGCAGGTTAAAAAACAAAACCTCACAAATTCTGAAAAACTCCAAGCATTGATTATGCAAGAATGGGCTGCCATCAGTCAGGATGTGGCTCAGAAGTTAACTGACCGCATGCCAGGTCTTGAAGAAGAAGGGTCAACACTGCAAATATCAACTCTGTAGACACTTAATATAATTGTCAATAATGGCCTTTAACCGTTAGAAAATGCTTGTAATTATACTTCACTATACCATAGTAGCATCCGACAAAAATATCTAAAAACTCAGCAGCAGCAAACTTTATGCAAACCAATACTTAATACTTTTGGCCACAGCTGTAGTGCTGCTGGCTACATCATGGCAAATCAATAGTTTAGTACACACTTTCTATTTCCCATTCTTTAACCCCACTTATAAGTGACTTTCCAAACAACATTTTCAACACACTTTCAAACACAGTCTTTCACTCTGCTTGCGTTGCATCTGTAGTTCCCAGTAGCCTGAGAGGTGTCACCTGCTGGCACACGAATTCATTAGTAATAAGCAGGACAAAAGGTCAACACATTCATTTGAGGTTTTCCTTTTCTCATCTGTTGATTTACAGTAATAGAGGCCCGACAATGTGGTGTACCCTGTTAGGTTTGCCCCACTGTGGTGTGGTTATTTATTTTGGTACCCCTTTTTACAGTCAACTTCACCATGCAATACCCCAAATAACCTTTTTTTTAATGACTGAATTGATTCAGAAGAACTTTTAACGTTAAATAAGATTTGTTAAGGACACAGAGATTGACCAATTGTGTGGTCATTAATAGGCCAGTCATGAGCTTGAGGGTGAATTACTAATGTTACCTTTGTTTAATTCAAATAGCTAATTTCCTGTTTAATCATAATCACCTCCAATAGGCAGACATTGCTAAATGAGTGTCTATGAGGTTCAAGTTGTTTGTTTTTCTTGTTGTAAGGTGGAAAGTGTCTTAACACTAATGGCTGTGATTATGTTAATCGGAACCCTATTTATTGTGTCATAATTAGATAACTGGAATGACGTTGGTAGTGTGCCAACTACCATGTGGATGCTGGTCACAGTACAATTAAAAGAATGTGTTTACTGATCAATTCAGAACATCACCCCTGCCCAACATCTTTTTAATGTAGTTTTTGGTACTGGTCTTGGGCTGTTTGGAAAACTCAGTTTCAAGTTACCATACCCCCAAAACCAGTGCCGGCCCCAGCCCTTTGGGGGCCCTAAGCAAAATGTGATTTTGGGGCTCCCTCTCCCCTAGCCCTTACCTTAATTACAGGCTTACTTATATAACCTGTGGCTGCATAGTGCCCCTTGTGCCCAAAACAATAAACAACACAACTACAGATAACGAATGGATGAATGACTTCTTCACTCCGGCCCCTAATTGTGCAAATATACACAATTACCAATACATTACGAACAGAAGCCATTATCACAAGAACATAAAACCATACATGACATTCTCCATGACCTTTGATGGGTGTTATGTATGCATGTTTAACTGAATCTTCTTTGTTGGTGACAAATCACTACACCCTGAGAAAAGAAAAAAGGCAAAGCTTCATTGACATTAGTTCAATCGGCTGCCTCCAATAGCAAGCAGAGCTTTGTAATAGGTATTTCCAAAATGCTAGTTCGTGTTTGTAGCCGTGCAGTGCGCACCAGACCTTGAATGTCTGGTTTTGCTTCCAAAACCCGTCCTAGCACCCATGAGCCTCTAGGGCAGGGGTGGGCAAACTACGGCCCGCGGGTCAAATGCGGCCCGCGAGGTTGTCCCATCCGGCCCACGGAATGTAATAAAATTATTTTGAGGGGAATTAAAAAACAACTCACCAGCCCATTCTTATACATCTGAGTCAGAATTTAAACTATTTACACATTATAAGGGATCTACTGTATACATGTAATGTATGTTTGAACATCTGCCCTTTTATGGCTTGCAAATCAATTATCATTAACAAATTACAAAAACAAATGTGGCCCTCCATTTCATTTCAAAATCCTGATGTGGCCCCCGAGCCAAAAAGTTTGCCCTCCCCTGCTCTAGGGGCAGTATTATCTGCGATGATAACAATGTCTCCAGGAGCAAGGCTCCTTTTTACCTTTGCACATTTTTGTCACTCTTGCATCAAAGGCAGGTATTCAGAAATCCATCGTTTCCAAAAAAGATCAGCTATATACTGAACCTGTTTCCACCTCCTCCTGCTGTATAGATCACCTTGATCACATAGTCCAGGAGGCAAAATTGTCTTTCCCTTTAACAGAAGAATGTGGTTAGGTGTAAGGGCCTCCAGATCATTTGGTTGATTTGACACTACTGTAATGGGTCTGCTGTTCAAAACCGCTTCTTCCTCACAGAGGACTGTTTGCAGTCCTTCATCATCGAGTGTCTGTTGACGTAACAGCGAATTGAGCACCTTTCTCACCATGCATATAAGATGCTCCCATACCCCACTCATTTAAAAACGTCACGAAGAATGAGTATGGAAACATGATGGTCCTTTGTTAAGACTACAGGATGTTTAGTTTCCTCTGGCATTGATGATCTACTCAAACGGCCTCCAACTCTCAAGACTCCGTCTTCCAATACTGGATCTAATTTGTACAATTGACTATCCTTCTTGACACTTACAACACCAGTTTCCAATACTGCAATTCCCTCTTTGAACCTTTAAGCTTGCACAAAACAAAATATTGCCTTTTCAGCTTTGACAGTCTTCAAAATGCAAACATTCCCCATTGAGTGTTGAGTAAAGTTGTGCATTTTCTTCGCTACCTCCGTCCTTTGACCTTAATGGTCCTTTTCGTTGATGCAAACAGCAGCAGGAATCTCCTTTCTTGTCTTTTGCAAAAGTAAAAGACATTGTTTGATTCTGAGAAACCAGGTTACAGCAGTTTTTAATTTTAACCAAATGGAAAAATAGTTGATAAAACGGTAAGTGTGATTGTTTGTGTCAGAAACAATTATATTGACTGTAAGTTCTCTTTTGATATTTGGGTCGTCAGCAGCAATCCCATGAAATTCTAGGTCAGACTTAGGCCATTCCTCCTCTGGCCTTGAGAGAAATTCTGGTCCTTGAATCCACCTATTGCTTGTCAGAAAAGTGATGTAACTTTGCCCTAATTGGCTTGCCAAAGTTTCTGTATTTTAAACAACGATCCACCTTTAACTCTGCCACCTTCTCAAGGTCATTTAGCCAGTCTGACCACTGCTGAGAGAAGAATTGAGGATTTACCTCATCCCACGCATAATGTCTCCTGCACAACTCCTGCAGAATCAGCTTGGCTGAAAGGGTGAAGGATGCCAGAAATCCCAAAGGATCATAAAGTGAACTGACCACCAACAATATACCTCTCTGTGTATGTGGTTTTTCTTTTAGGATAGTCCTAAACTTAAATTTGTCAGTCTCAATCTCTCCAATGGAAGACTGTCCTTATCCATGTCCAGCTCTTTAATTTTCTTTACTCTTCTTTCCTGTGGAATTGATAATAGAACTGCTCAACTGTTACTTATCCACTTGGAGAGATGAAATCCCCCTTCATAGCAGAGAGCAGTTAAGTCCTTCACCATTTGTATTGCCTCTTTTCTAAAATTCAGACCCTGTAGAAGTTGGCAGTTGAGTGACGTTTCCTTTTGTACACTGCTCCACAGTCAAACACAACTCTTAGCTTTCCTTTCCTAGGGTGATATACTCCGTGATGCGGAATGTACCATACTTTTCCATCACTTCGATTCAATTGGTCCTTTGGCACAATCTCAGCATAGCCTTGACAGATTACTTCACCAAGAAAAGTTGTGTACTCTTCTCTGAACCTTTCATTCTTTCCAAACTTATTTTTTTGGCCCATGAGGCGCTGTTCTGCAATGCAGTGGTTGTTTGGTAAGATGGGACTTTCATTCCTAAATGGTACATCAAAGGAATAATGACAAATTGTCTTTCAATACTGCACATAATATTAACAAATTGAATGTCCTCCCTCGATAACTCAGCCTGTTCTTCTGATGTCTTCTCATTGAAGTCCTGGTTATACTGCTGAACCATCATTTCCTCTATGTGCGCAACAGAGATTGGTGGTTATGGTTGAGCAGCTATTCATGTTCCTGCTATCATTACCACCTCGAAGTGGATCATTAAGAACCCACCCCACTTTGGTTCTTCCTGCATAAGGTCCATTTTCTTGACTGTTAATGATTTCCCATGGCTCTATTACCTTTGGAGTGTTAGTTCCAATGAGATTGTCAATGTCAGAGTTAATTTGTTGAAGTTTGACACCACTTAAATATGGCCATTGATCCAGCCTGGGAATGTTGAGCTTCGATACAGGCATGTGCCTTTGGGTGAAAACATCAGGCAAGTCAATAAAGTCATTGTTGTCCAACCCAGACCCTTCCAGACCAGATATTACGTGACTAGCAATGATCTTCTCATGCCCCATGGTGCGCAACAAAATATTAGTTTTTTTGTTTCCTCATGTTCAATCGTTGTACCAAGCTTTCTGTGCAAAATGTGCCTGAACTTCCAAAAACGCATACGTTTGTAATATTTTATCGCCCTCTATGCTCTTGACTTGGACTGGTATAATAGAAAATATGCAATCGTCCTCATTACCGGCCCCAATATGACCACATGTCTGAGGTAGGGCAGCTGAATTTCCAATTACTTGGTCCTTGTACTGTTCCATTTGTTCTGAGGATGTTCTTTTATCCTGATGTTCAATGTGGAGAATTCACGGGTGCTTCTGGCTACACACATCACAATGTAACTGAAATTTGCAGTCTTTGCTAATGTGGCCCACCTTTAAGCAGCCGAAACAAATTCCCTTCTCCTTAATGAAGTTAATCTTTTCCCTGTGCACTTTCCCTTTGAACTGTGTACACTTGTCCAGTAAGTGACCACTCTTTTTACAGAACAAACAGCTTTGAGTAGTAGAAAGGGAGGAGTATGCCTTTTTTTCCATCCAGTCTGACTTCGCCTTTCCTTCCATTGCAATAACATTTGTGGCAAAACGGTATCCTTTACGTCTTTTCAGATCTTTTATCTGATAGGGAATCAAGCCTTTATTTGAGGAAGCAAGTTGTACATCCTGAATACTGCCAAACAGTGGATCTGAAGCAATTCTAACTTGATTTTCTATAAATTCAACCAAATCATTGAACATTTCCCTCTGACCTCGTCGCTCTTGCAGGTCACAGGCGATGCTTCTCCACCTCTCCCGAAGTTTATAGGGCAGCTTTAGGACAATGTTTCTCATGTTGGTTGGGATGTCCAACTCTCTCATGTATACTATTTGCTCTGTTATATTACAACACCAATGAAGAAAGAGGGAAAATCCCTGTAATGCGTTAACATCATCATTCTTTGTAGTTGGGTTCGGAACCTAGGCATCGTCTGAGTGTCCTGGGTTGGAATTGTTACTTGAATAACGGCATTAGCTCTTTCTAATTGTAAAGCTTCTTATTTCTGTTCCGTTGGACGAACTACCAGTTGTGGGGCTATAGAGAGCTTTCCCATTTCTTTATGATCCACTCCTTCAGGATTATAGGCACTTGCATCAGGATTAAGCCTTTTTGTGGGTTGAGCATAAACCTTTTCAACATAAGATGGTAATACATTTACCGCAAAAACTTTGATTTTGGCATTGGCTACTGCCAACTCTGTATCCAATGCTAGTTGTTCCAGTTGTCTCCTCAAATGTTCTTGTTGTGCCTCTATCAGATGTCTTTCCTTTAAAGCATTTTTACGCGCTACAGAAGAGCTGCCTTCTCAGCTTGAGCTTTGATGCGTGCAGTTGATGTTGTAAAAACGTGATGATTGGGAGTGAGACAGTAATTGACTTTACCTAGTGCCTGAAACATTAAAAATGCTGTCACCAGGTTTGACTTCCTCGGAGTGGTACCCAATTGCACGACTTGGGTAAATCCCTTGTGAACGATGAGCTGGTGGAGAATGGCAATCGTTCAGTAAGTTTGTGTGAATATATATATATATATATATATATATATCTATGAATATCTCTATAGATACCGCTATAGCAGTAGAAGATATATATATATATATATATATATATATATATATATATAAGAAAGGCTGGAAGGCCATGAACTGCGGGGTAACGCAGCAGTCAAATAACTAAATACAAGTCTTGGAAACACTGGTGTAGTACTTAGTTTGAATCGACACTGGGGCGTGGGAAAACAGGAACCTAAGTAGGGATGGTGATTAACAGATGAGGGACAGGTGTGAGCCGTTGACTGTGTGATTGATGACAGGGTGGTTTGTGACAGTGATGAGCACATCGCTCAAGGCCACCAGGGGGTGTAGTAGAGGCGAAACCCTGACACAGGTGAAACCCTGACACAGGCAAGGGTAAACTCAACAAGGAGTCTTGCTGAGCTCTGGCTTCATTACAACACCTAATTAACTTGGCCAACTCAGATTGCACTTCTTTGACATTTTCAATAGAGTTCATAAGCACTTTGAGATTTTCCATGCATTGGGTAGCTTGCTTGTACTTTTATTTTCTTGTTACTTGACACTTTTCTATATGCAATGCTAAACCCTTGGCAGTAAACTTAGGCTTTCTTTTTTCAGGTTGTGGCGCACTATCCCCTGCTGATTTAGTGACGTCAGACCTTTTCTGATTTCTCTAACACACCAATATCTAAAACAAAAGATAAATAATTTCAACACGCACATGTGCACTTTAACAATCCAGTAGAAATACACAAGACACCCCAGAACAGTTGCAGCACAACGCTGCCCAGGAGAAAGCAGCCGCACAACGCTACCACGAAACACAATGATTAAACAAGTGCCAACAAAAACAAGCCCTCACAGTGATTCTCACCAATATAGTCCTGTGACTAATTACCGCGGCAAAATTCAAACATAGCCAAACAACACAACACTATCACAAAATACAGTGCCAAACATGACTATCAACTCCAATAATTCTGCCATTTTCCAATACAGCTTTACAGTCAATGTTCAATGTTCATCCATACTGATTCTCCGCAAATTTGTTGCGGTGTGCTTTGACTGTACTTGCGGTCATCTCATTCTTGCTCCTCATCATGTCCGAAAGAACCAAGATGATATCCCAATAAAATCCAACAAATTGACTCCTTAATCATTGTCACTTTCCTCCAATTGTTCTGTAGAGCCAATGGGTTTTACTTGTTGGTCATGGTTTTTTACTTGTGTAGCGGCGTTCCATTGACCTATACCAAAGTTGTAGGTCCATAAAATGGACGTACAAAAAACAGCAAAATGTCCATGTTGCTCAGTTGGTAGAGCATTTCATTTTAAACGTGAGCATTGTGGGTTTGATTCCAGTGGGATGTGATTACCAAAAAGTTACGAAAGGTAAGCACCCGCTACTAAGTTGCTTTACTGCAGATAAAAACACCGGCTAAAGGTTTAAAATGCAATGTCTATTTGTTCTTGTCTCACCTTTTTGGCTTCAACTATCTACCCATGTTGGATATGTGCATTGGAGTTGCGGCTTGACCCAGATGGTCTGGAATTTTCAGAGCGATACAGCTGTTCCTGAAGTTGGATTGACGTATGGCTGTGATGCGTGTGCGGTGAATACACTTGCTAAATTTTCCTATCTCAAATTTTAAGCATTATGAAAGCAAAGTGTGTACTTCCATGGTCCCTATTTCACAAAAGTGAGAAAAACCTTGTAGCATTGTGCCTTCTGCTTAAATGTTGACAAATAAGTGAAACTTTGAATTTTGAAATGGTCACACTGATCTAAATATGCAAAGAAATACAGTCAGCTTTTATGTACCAGAAATTTAAGTACATTTCTATCTATACAGGTTTTGTTTTTAGGTTTGGTATTCCAGCACATTGGTACTGAAATGAAACAGAAACCTTCAGGTTACATTTAAGGGGATTTACATTCATAAACTTAAAAAAACAACCCTGAATGTTGACAGTATAAATGTATATTCCCTCTACTTTTAAGAGACCAAAAGTGATTGAATCTACATACACTGTATTTGAAAAGTATTCAGACCCCTTTACCTCGTGATATTTTGCTATATTATTGCCTTGTTCTAAAATGGATTAAAGTGATTCATTATCGACTATATCATGGCAATGTTTCTATGTCTAGGATTATAATTTTAGGCTGATAAAAAGAAAATGTCTTTAGCGCAATTAACAGTTTATTGAAGATTCACTTACAAGGAGAGTCTGGTTCCCCATCACCCAGAGACAGGGAAGCATCTCAGCCAATTCCAAAGTTAATAAAAATTCTTATACACTCAGGTTATTTGCATATCTATTTGGTATAACTCAGTCTAGGGGTGTGTCAAAACAACGTTCCCATCCTGACCCCATTCTGTTCTCCCCCTATCCAGTATCTATGCAGGTGCCCCAATAGCCCCCACTCAGGGGGAAGTATCACCCCTTCATGGCCTAATTCCTATGGATCAATGAACAGTGAGGTGATAAGGAGAACAGATGGCACAGTGTATACAGGATTTACCATACAAAAAGGTGTCACCAACAAACACAGACCAGATCCTCTCACCTAGCTTTATGACCCCAACCTTCCTTTGCTCTCTTAATGCAACAACGGAGTTAGACTTGTAAGGCAGTGTATGATCAATTAATACATCCAATTGTTAATATTACCGCAACAACCTACAGAAACAATAAAATTATCAAGCAACGACAGTTTTGTAGATATTTTTGGGTTATCATATTTACATAAATAATCTTATAATAAAATAATAATAAAATAAATTTTACTCAATACTTTGTTAAAGCACATTTGACAGTCAATACATCCTCGGTTTTTCTTTGGGTAAGCTTAGCAGATATTAGTATTTGGGGATATTATCCCATTCTTCTCTAAATATCTTGTCATGGTCCCTACCAGGTTGAATGGAAAACATTGCTGCACACCAAATTTCTGTCACTTATGCATTGTCTTGGCTGTGTGTTTAGGATTGGCCATCACCTCAGAGATGTGATGGCCAGAGTTCAATCTTGGTTTCATCAGGCCAGTGAATGTGGTTTCTCATGGTCTAAGAGCCCAAACTCCAAAAGTGGGCTGCCTAATGCCTTTCACTTAGCAGTGGCTTCCTTCTAAACACACTATCAGCAAGGCCTGATTGGTGGAGAGATGTTTGTCTTTCTGGAAGGTTCTCCAATCTCTTCACACAGGATCTCTGAAACTTTGTCAGAACGCACATCAGGTTCTTGGTAACCTCCCTGACCAAGGCACTTCTCCCCCAATTGCTCAATTTCATTGACCAGTTGTAGGAAAACCATCTGTATTTTTAAAATGTTTCTATTATTACAATATGTTCTTAGTGAAAGCTTTCTTTTTACCGTTCAAGACCTGGGCACAAATGTCTCCAAGCTTAATGGACCATTCCTTTGACCTCAGGACTTGGTTTTTGTTCCAAAATGCACTCTCAGCTGTGGGACCTTATATGGGGAAATGTGTACCTTACCAAATCATGTCCAATCAATTGTCAAATTGCATTGTCATTATGTGGAATTATGTGTAGTGTCAGG
Organism: Novumbra hubbsi; assembly: GCA_016801125.1. Lineage (NCBI taxonomy): Eukaryota > Metazoa > Chordata > Actinopteri > Esociformes > Umbridae > Novumbra > Novumbra hubbsi. The sequence goes on from JACXGK010007815.1 coordinate 11,820, forward strand.
TGTAGAAACCTAATGTTTCCCCCGGGTTGCAAATCAGAGAATGTCCACGCCGTTAAGTCGTCCCAAATCATACACCTTTATTACGAATGCACCCGGAGATCTGTCTCGCCGGACATGAAGATCTAAAGTCCGTTCACATCGGACCCAGTTTAAATAGCCACACACACACACAGTCAATGCATAGAAGTTGCTGCGCGTGCTTCCTGAATGGGCCTGTCCCATCTTGCAGACCCCGTCTCTGGGCGTAGGGTCATCTGGTGACCGTCTCGGAGGCAGATTAGGGGAGGCAGTTGAGAGGCCAGTTTGACAATAATAAATCGAACAGGAAACATCTGCTGGCTCGTGTCTGCTTCTCCTCTCTTGGGTTCCCTTATCAGTATCCGTGGGTGGGGGCCAAGCTAAAAGTGAATCTATAGGTTTCCATGCACAAAATGTCCATTGTCTTATTCTCCAAACTTCCTGACCCCCCCCCCACTTCTTATGGCATGTCCCAAGTAACTTATTAACCCTTCGCCTTACTACTTCTTATGAATAACGAATTCCACACAGGTCCGAGCAGGGGCTGGCAAATGTCAGGCAGGAGACCCAAGCTCAGAACACAGTGGTCCGGAATAGCTAATGAAAATGAGTAGCCAAACTAAAAAAACAATTGGAAAAAAAGGAGCTGTGGGTTGCTGTTGGACAAAGGCACTAAGGATAATTCCCAAGGTAATTACTTGAATAGATATGAGCCCAAAATGAGTATAGTAACTGTGTTGATCTGGCAAACTAAAGGGGGAAATCAGAGGTATAAATAGAGTGGTGCTGATGGGGGAATTGCCGGTGTTGTGCCGAAAACGGTCCCACCATTCGCGTGAACGCGCACGCTATATTCCGTTGCGATATGTTTGTTTGTCTGGAGATGCTTGCACTTTACTTTGTTGTCAATTTAGCCTATCATTCTCTGATCTCAGTTAAACAAAACATGATTTATGTGTGTTCTTAAATACAACCGTACAAGGATTACGTTTTACGCGTTTTATTATCGACAAAATCTCTATTTATTAGCGCAGAAAATACTTGTATATGCAGCTTTATGTTAGGCTTATATTACAGTGTATTAGTCTATACACATTTCTGTTTTCCGAACGTATACACCATCATCGGCGACATCTCTCTCGTCTTATTTAACTATATATAACTATTTGAAAGTGTATTAGTTAGAGATTTAGCCATAGCTGTCCTGACAAAAAGAAAATGTTACCAATGTAGCAAACTCTATGTTTTGGAATCTACATTGTTTTATGTCATTGTATGTTTGGTAAATAACAGACATTACAACATGTATTGTTATTGTACATCCGCTAGTGGACAGCAGTATATTGTAATTTGTCATTTTCTTTCCTGTCAACCCCCCCACCCCTCTGAACTTTTACATTATTTTGGTAGCTCATGTTGACAACAAAAGTTGTTTTACTTTAGTCACAAAATTGGGCATATTGTATAGGGGGGACAGTTTTTGGCAAGCTTGTTTCCCTGCCTGCCGAAAATGGTCCCCCTCCTCCATCTTGGGACAGGAATGTCTGACAAACTTCTAAATAATTGTGGTAGCTCATGGTGACCAGTAGTGTATTGCTATAAAAGTTGTTTTATAATAATGTACATTTGTAGTTTATCACACTGTTTTGTATTATCAAGATGACACCTCTAAGGGTCAAACTGTCATAATCAAATGTATCATTAGGATTCATTATTAATTATTGAGACAATAACTCACAATCAATTCCAAATAATTGATTTCTTGACCCTTTGTTTCAGTGTCAACAGTAGAAGTCTTTATTAATTATGGAAACTTGTTGACTATTACAACATGTCAAACTTTTAATACCATTAATGGGTGGATATATTCAGAACATCTTGCTCAATTGTTAACAAAACTCTTACGAAATACTTCTATCGTGCCTCACAGTGTATACACTGAATACTTTTGTGTTTTCCTGACAGTTGGTGAACTACTACATCAGGTACAAGGGCACCTCACGTGCCTCTAGATCAAAGGTAGTTTGTGGTGCTGAGGAGTTCCATGCACGCAGCATCGGGGCTCATTGTGGACAAAAAAATACAAGAGATGCCATCGCTAAAAGATTTTATTGTCCTGGAATGTCCATTGACATAGCAAATGGGTAATTGTGATTCTAATATCTTGTCATTGCTATAAAATATGACAATACAATTAACACAGTAATTTCTTATTGAAATGTATGCAGAGGTTTTGATGCTTGTTTCAATAGTGGTAATTGCTAATGAAAACAATTATAACATAGAAAATCATATCTCAAGCAGTAATCCACTAATATATTTTCTTCTTCAATCAGGTGTCACAATGTGTACTTTGTCAGGCCAGCGGTACATCTATAAAACAAGAGGTTGAGTACACCCCGATAGTGGTATGTGGCTCTACAATTAACATCCTGCATTAACTGTCATGTCCTGGCTGGGGGCCCCTGGCCATCTTTGTGCCTCAGGCTCACAGACAGGACATGACTTATAGAGGTGCCTCTATGCCACTGTGGGCTCCTCAGTCAGAAACAGCTGTGATCAGTTGCCTCTGATTGAGGAGCCTACTTAAGTTAGGTTTTTAGCCACACTCGGTGTGGTTTATGGTTTGTGTTCATGCCAACGTTCACTGTCCGGTCCTGTTTTCCCCCCCCAGTCTCTGTGGATACGCTACATGTTTTCTGTAAGTCATACGTTTCCATTTTGTGTGTTTTGAAATAATGAATCAACATGTCATAATAAGCTATAATAAGAATGTATAGCCATATCATGAATGCATTATTAACAGCCAAATTAAACTGTTTAAAAGCATGAACAAAACAAGTAATGATATGTAGTAATCACATTGAAAACACATGTAAAGGTTGGTTAATAAAGCAGAGGGCGAACGAATAACAGGAAGCGCCTAGGGGGTACAAGAAAGACCACGCGACTACAGAAAGACGCATCCAAGTTCGAGAACACCAACCCTAACAGGAAGAGGTCGGACAATCAGAATACTACACACACCACGCAACGTGAAGACGTACAAGAAGATATGACCAATAGGCTCCCCAATAAAATTTGAATGTATCTAAATAAAGCTCTCTCTTTCCCAGCCGTGCACGTTCGATAGGGACATGATACGCCGGTGATTAAATACTTTGATTATTTCTAATTGGACAAAGTCGTCAGGATCATTCATTTCTTAACATTAGTTATTTGTTTTTGCTGCTTATTTCAGCATCTTTTGTTTTCGCGTACAGTTTGTGTTTGTTTTTGTCTTGGGAATAAATTCACCTTTTCTTTCAAAATGTCTGCATATGGTTCCGTCCCACACTGACACCGTGATATTAACAATGTTTTAATACATACATTTTGAGAATATTAAGTAACAATGTGTTCACACATTACTTTAGTTACTATTTTAGTACATAGCAATTAGCTACCTGAAACCACATTAGAGTTACAGACGAATGTATGTAATTGTGATGTAGGTTAAAGGTAAATATATGGAGAGCACCTTCGCAGGAGTCCACCAGACCATTTTCTTAATATGCAGTAACCTACTGCACAACCAGAACAACATGTAATTGCATTGCAATTATTTCTAAAATGTTGTTACTACTGGTTGTTATATGTACTTATAGAACAGTAAACAGTTATTGCTAAGTGTTGTCAATGTTTCCTTAAGGTCACACAGCCATTTGAACTCCTTGGGATGGACCTCATCGGCAAACTGTCCCTGACGGACAGCGGACACCAGTACATCGGTGTTATCATTGACTACTTGACTAAATGGCCACACGCATACCCCCTCTGCACAAAGTCTGCTAAGGAGGTCACAGACTGCATGATACGTTTTCTTTATCAGTTTGAGGCACCCAAAAGGATACTTACAGACCAAGGGAGGGAGTTAATGAGGTAAATTGTACCTGTTGTTGTTTAAATGCTGTTCAATGTGCTGATGTTCATATTTTCTACTTTTATATTTGTAAAAATGTCCAAAGCTTTTAAATACCAATTTTCCCTCTTTCATAATGAAAGATCTACATTTACATTTAACTGGTAGTATTGGGAATTAGGTTCTCAATTTTAATGTTATATAAACATTAAAATTTTTAGTATTTATTGTGAAAGAATGGGACAAGCACCTTAATGTTTGGTTTGAGAACTAAAAAACAGATGAACACCAAATACTCACCCTTTTACCTGATGTTCGGCAGAAAGGCTCGCTACCCGTGTGAGGGTCCAGACCATTACCAGGTTGGATGTATTTACATCATTGTTGGTTTGAGAATTGCAGAATGTTTCAATTCAATTTCTTTTTTTTTACAGATTGATAGCAGTGTTGAGAAGGTTTTAGAAGTGGAAGAGATAACAGACAATATGATTAAGCTCAATTAAGTTCTACAGACTTCCATGGACAACACTGCTGAGGTCCAGAGGAAATACCCCCAATTAAACAAAGACAAAAGGCCCAATTTTAATGTTGGTGACAGAGTGTGGAAGCAAAATATTCGAAGCCAGCAGAACAAAGGAGGCAAACTTGATCCCAACTATCATGGTCCATATACCATTCGGGATCTTCAAGGGAAAAGTGCTTATTTGGAAGATGACAAGAGGGTCATCTTCACTAAAATAAGCACTGATCACCTAAAGCTTCATAAAGAGGAAGAACATCGGATCCCTCATAAAATCAAAACAGAAAACTCATCCGAAGCAGCGACCTCCACCCCCACAGCCACCACACCAGCAGTCCCCAGTGTTACTGATGGTAGGCTTTGTTACTTTGGTCCCAGCTCTCTGCAGATCATTCGCTAGGTCCCACCGTGTGGTTCTGGGATTTTTGCTCACCATTCTTGTGATCATTTTGACCCCACGGGGTGAGATCTTGCGTGGAGCCCCAGATCGAGGGAGATTATCAGTGGTCTTGTATGTCTTCCATTTCCTAATAATTGCTCCCACAGTTGATTTCTTCACACCAAGCTACTTACCTATTGCAGGTTTAGTCTTCCCAGCCTGGTGCAGGTCTACAATTTTGTTTCTGGTGTCCTTTGACAGCTCTTTGGTCTTGGCCATAGTGTCGTTTGAAGTGTGACTGTTTGAGGTTGTGGACAGGTGTCTTTTATACTGATAACAAGTTCAAACAGGTGCCATTAATACAGGTAACGAGTGGAGGACAGAGGAGCCTCTTAAAGGAGAAGTTAGAGGTCTGTGAGAGCCAGAAATCTTGCTTGTTTGTAGGTGACCAAATACCTTTTTTCCACCATAATTTGAAATAAATTTATAGAAAATCCTACAATGTAATTTTCTGGATTTTCTTTTCTGTCATAGTTGAAGTGTACCTGTGTTGAAAATTACAGGCCTCATCTTTTTCAGTGGGAGCACAATTGGTGGCTGACTAAATACTTTTTTGCCCTGCTGTATGTAATCTTGTCAGATTGATCCATTTATAATATTCTGGACAAAATATGAAAATATTGTTTAATACTATAGTCATGGTATTTGTTCTACAGGTATTGCAGAAGCTTGTGGAGGAAACATTTTATATTTCCTCTTGTCAAAAATCGAGCCATATAAAATGTTTTTCACGAATATCTATAGAACTGGTCCAAATATGGAGCTGGAAGTGAGTTAAGACCGGGTTGAACATACAATTTACATAACACTGTATATGTTTGATTAATCTTTGTATTTGTAATCAAATCCTAACTTGTTGTTTTTCAATGTTACATAGTCACATCCATTTCACATTGTCTTTATTTGTTTTTCAGACCATAAATGCCTACATGTTTCACTTAGTGCAAACTTTTAAAAGAAGCTCTACAGAGCAAGCATTCCACATTGACACATTTGAGATGACTGGAATTTGGGATAACAAAAAACTGAAGGTTGGTTTGCTTCTTATCACAACATATTTTTATGTTCCTCACATTTAAACTCTAGCATTTGTAACATTGCTCTTTTAATTTTTAGATGGATCCAATGATGTACAAGTACATTATTGGCATCATCAATGAATATAACCACTGGACTGTGACGGTAAGAACCGCCAAGGCAGTTGAAGTTATGACACTACGATTAACCACTAAGAATTCAATGTACATTTAAAAACATATGTAGTACACTACATACCGTATTTATATGTTACCACACTAATGTTTGTAATAAATGTGTGTACTACATGTGTGTATGTATGTGTGTGTCTCTATTTGTCTGCCTCAACTTAAAAGGTTATGCAGCCATCAAAGAAGATGGCTCTGTTTCTTGACCCATTGGGGGAAAGTGAGAGAAACATTAAACGATGCCAGGCTGTGAGACGGTAGTGACAGCTTTAAATATTATTTTACAATTTAATCAGTAATCTATTTGAAATACTATACTGTTATTAATATTTATATTGTTATCAAAATTGTTTTAAAAAATGCTTTACTGTAATTTATTGTTTGTTCACATCATTCCTGAGAGAGCAGGGGTGCAATGTTTCAAGATGGGCATGCCGCACCCTTCCTCACCAATGCCGATGGTACCTCTTGTGGAGTATTTGCGTTGAAAGTAAGTTGTAAAGTAAAGCAAAAAACATGTATCTACCTAATGTATACTGACTAGAAGTCAAAATATATAATGATATATATAATTGCTACAGAAGTGTTAATTATATTATAGCTTTGTCATGTTAGAATCTTAAGTGTGCGTTTTTTATTTAGCAAAATATGAATGCCAATAACAAATTTTTTTACTGTTTGCTGAATGTGTTTTGATGAAAAACACATATGACTTCTCAAATGCACCTGATGCTGTTAGCATCATGAGAAATAAGGTTGCAGTAACGCTTCTCCAAAACACTGGTATGTTCAATGTGATTGTTAAGCAATTTCTGCATTTGAACTTCTGAATCTGAATAAACATTACAATCTTTATTTTTAAGGTTGACTTTGAATACAATAAAAGTATACTGTTACTATACTAAAACTAAACATATACTATTTGGTTGCTCAGAAATTGCTTGTAAAGATGTATTGACTATTTTCTTGGCATTACATTTCGCAAGATGACCTGACCAAACTGTGTCACTTCTGTGGGGAGGTGGACAATAATGAAAAGGACACTCACTGGGTAATTGCTGGTGAATGTTTCAGTGCATAATTGACAATGAAAGTAACCTTTAAAGACACATTTAACAGTTGGAAAAGGAATTTGTACAAGCATTAAAGTTATTTTAGTCATTATCAGATTGTACTGAAAATGAAGTTATTGTAATTGAAGACTCTTTGTTTTTTCAACGCATTAACACAGTTCATTATATATTTCAGATGGGCTGTGACCACTGCCCACGATGGTTCCACAGATCTTGTGTGACACCCCAGACAATTGAGAACTTTCTGTGTGATGCCTGTCACACTTAATTTAGCTCGAAGTCCACTTGATGGGAGTATATATGTACATATATTTATTTAATTTGTTTTCTTTACAAAGATTATCAATGTGAATAACATTAATCTATACACACTTAAATGTTCAATATTGCGTTAGTGTTTATTAATAATAATGTATATTATTAAAGTTCGAATTTAATTATTAATAATAGTGTTAATTTTTTGGGTGTTTGCACTGTACAAGCATCCTTAAAAAGTACCAATACAGAGTTGATGCCAGTCCAAATTTAAAGGGGTCGAAAAGCCCAGTTAAACATGAAGGGATGAAAGATGAACGGACGGTAAAGGTAGGAAGTACTGAAAAAAGGCAAACAAGAAGTACAATGAGCTTGCCGAAAACTGTCCCCCCTATACAATATGCCCATTTTTGTCACTAGAGTAACACAACTTTTGTTGCATACACCACTGGTCACCATGAGCTACCACAATTATTTAGAAGTTTGACCTTCCTGTCCCAAGATGGAGGGGGAGACAATTTTCAGCAGGCAGGAAAATTAGCTTGCCGAAAACTGCCCCCCCTATACAATATGCCCATTTTTGTCACTAGAGTAAAATACCTTTTTGTCGTCAACATGAGCTACCAAAATAATGTAAAAGTTTGTCAGCGGGGAGGGGGGTCGACTAGCAAGAAAATGACACGTTACAATATCCTGCTGTCCACTAGCGGATATACAATAACAAATAAATGTTATAATGTCTGTTATGCACGAAACATTACAATGATACAACACAATCTATATTCTAAAACATCGTTCTGACTAGAATTTGCTTTTATTCTCAGAACGTTTAACTAATACACTTCGAAATATATAGCTATATAGACGAGATATATATAATACGAGAGAGATGATGGTGCACAACTTCGGAAAACCTACGTGAGTTACTACTGCAAGTACTGGCATTTCAGTGGCACTGTTGAGAAGTTGCTCCCATTTAGTTTTTGTTTCGTTGGGAGAACAGCCTTTCATGCTAATGGATTATCCTTGGGATCCCGCAAAGGGCGGTGCAATTCCCAGCATCGTCTAGCTTTAGAGGTTTACTATAGCCTTGCGACATTGTGCTCTAGAAACCCCTTGGGTGCCTGAGAGGTGGAAGAAGGTGCAGCCTTTGGTGCTTAAGGATTACCGCATAGACTTCCTAGTAAAGAAAACTGTACTATAAGAACCAGAACGGCCGGCATTGGTTGTGTTTGAAAATATATAACGACCCTCATAAATTTGCCTGGAGTTGCTGCAATCCAAAATAAATGTATTCCCTAAACGAAATAGAAAAATGTGTACAGCATCAAGCCTGCAGTATACTGGTAATAGAAGGAAATAGAGATGGGTTTGTGTACACATATCCTGTACTTAATGATCAGTCTTCCTTTGATGTTGCCTATGTTAGTTGTACAAGTACCCTGATCAGGCCTAAAAGCCAAAAGACCTTGGTTTTAAAAATAAAACATGCAATTTATCCATTGATTATCACTGACAGAATTCAGCAATTTTCAATTCACCTAGACATTGGTTAGTTTCACAATATGAAATTGTTTGCCCAGGGTTATATGATGTGCTTCCGTCTTTTTCATTAACTGTATCCAACAAAATGCATCCGCTCTACTCTTTTTCACATTCCGGGTTATTGTTTGTTCCCTGTGATGCTGAGCAGTTTCACGGTGTGAAATTGCCCAAGGTTGTTTTCATTTATCACTTTTCCTTTCCAGCCATCATGAATCATACATGAGGGGCTGGTTTGTATTATGTTAGATATACATGTTTTGTGGATGTGAGTGAGTGTGTGTGCGCACGTCCGCATTTGTGTTTAATACATAAAGTGATGTTTTTCTTGCGTTTCTGCAGTTCAGCATTTGCAGAGGCCACGTTGCTTTGCGTTGGAGAGTGTGTGTATGCATCTACGCTATTCCTCTGAAATCACTGAATCACTAATTGTGCTTTATGAAACAGACAGACCAGGAAAAACTGTTTTAGGGACACATCTGCCTCCTGGCTTAATGTCTGCATCATAAATGACAAGTTATTCTTATAGGGCCCGGTCAGAAAGCACAGGAAGAGATTAGGCTCTAATCTTTTGTGAATCCCCATGTGTAGCCATGCATCTGTGACCTGCAATAGCCAAGCAGAATTAAATTCAGTTAGAGCATTTTATGGTGACACAATAGCATTACAGTGAATAGAACACAGGACATTATTCTATTTCAGGAATATGTCGGTGACGCATTTTTTGGAAGTGATGCAGTCCACACAGGTTAATTCTGTTACATAACCGTGCTCGGATGAAGGGCGTGTGTGTGTGCGTGGATGGAAACAAAATTTCTCAGACATTGAGGCCTCTGATGCTAGGGGACAGAGAGGGAAACCAAAGAAAACTTTTGGGTGAAAGAAAAGGAGAGAGTTGTGAGTGAGAATGAGAGAACATGAAAAAAAACTACGAGAAGCATCACTCGCTCCACAATTAACATTGAACAAACGGTGCATGTATTTAAGTGTGTGTCAAAATCTCCAGGACATTTATTGTCAATTACAGTTTTTGGCTCTCAATTGCAGATAACTACTGCCCTCTATAGTCACCCAAGGATATTACAACCAACTGCTGTAATACAATGAGGGTGTGTGGTAGAGTGAGTGTGTGTTTGTGTGTGTGAGAAACTGTTGTACAATACGTGTGTGAACCCCACAAAGACATTTAATCGTGACAACTTTATCTCTACAATACCAATGGTTGTTTCAGGTTTAACTGTTCAGGTTGTTATTGTGAGAACTGGGTTAGTTTTAGGTTGGGGGATTATGGGTTAGATTTATTAGATAAGGTTAGTAGATATTATGGACTCTGTAGTCTGGTCCCCGCAAGGATAGGACAACGAAGGTGTGTTAAGTTATTTTTCTTTTTTTCTAGGGTGGTGTTGTGTCATCAAGTCTAAATAGGAACATTGGGTTAATTTAATCCTGCTGGAAAGGTTAAAGCATTTATTTGTGTGACAATCAATTCAAATACTATTTTATACTGTGAGACTGCTCACGCAGGCAGTGTGCAGTCTGCCTGCACCCCTCTCTCTTTCTCACACACACAAACACGCACAGAAAAGCATTTCAAGAAACCCATAAACACACATGCAGGTAGACAAGCGTGCAGGTAGACAAGCAAACCCTCGGAAAGAGGTCAACGCTGTTGTTTCCTTTTCTCTTGTTCGTTGTCACCTCCAACATGATTGGCTCAATGAAAAAGCTAGAGACACCCTTCATTCAGTTCTCCAGCACCGATGCATGACAGGACCACAACACTGACTATACACCCCAAATACTTTATAAGATTGAAAAAAGTTTGAAAGGGATCTTAGACATTGCGCCATGCAGACATGATGGATTTCATTAATGGATCGTTAATGTCCACCTGCACTCATGAACTGACCACATCAAGTCCCTTTTGTCAGATGCACATTGCAGCACATGGAGTGGAACTTTCTTTGAGGACTCAAGTCAAAAATGAATACCCCGGTCCTAAAACATTCCAAGTGTGCTATGGTGGGACTAGCATAGTGAGTGTGATGGAGGTGATGTCTCAGCGGGGACAGTGAAAATGTCTCCTAACATTCAGAGGATGCCATTTTCATTTTCTTTTTGGTTTGCAAGAGTGGTACTTGACAAGCCTCTCGAATATATTGCTGCTGAGTGCTGCTGTGTCGGTGGCAGTGATTCAGCTCAGTCAACTTGGCATGTTTGGGTTCTGGAACAATACAGTTTAATGCAGACCACAAACCAGAAACTGCATTGATTGTTGTTTAACCACTTAACCACTCACTGACACTGTTAATTAATTGTTATTTCACCCTCCCCCCACACACACTAACATGCTTTACTGTGAGGACATTCTTGGGACCTAAATCAATTCCTATCAAATATAATCATTATCCTAAATCCTAAAATAAGTGAGAAGTGGGAAATTAAATTTATCATGGTGTCACGCCAGAGCGCGATGCCACCCTCTATCGACCACGGATGGAGTCGCCTGAATACTAGATTCCCGTGGGAGGTGAAGGTGGCATGAGCGCACCTGTTTCCTATCTGGATCATCAGGAACCCTATATCTGACCTCTGTTGAAGTTAAAATCTGCTTCCCCCGAGTCCGAATCAGAGAAGGTCCACGCGGTCCAAGTCATTCCAAACTAAACACCTTTATTAGCAGATAATTATCAGGAGATCGTTCTCCACCGTACAGTAGACAAGATCTGAATTACTTTCACCTGGCCACAGCTTATGTACAGCCCCTTCCACCCCTCAGTCATTGGATAGAATTTGTTGAGTGTGCTTCCTAGGTGGGCGTGTCCCTTCTTGCAGACCCCATCTCTGATCGTGGGGCCACATGGTGACATCAGAGGCAGACGAAGAAGACCGTTGAGGGGGGGGCTGGCGCCAGGAGATCTGCCCGGAGATATCACCTAAATTGTATTTACACTTCCCCTCCTGTGTTCCCTGTCTGCATCAGGGTCAGTGTGATAAGCCAACAGACAATAAACCAGGTCCCCCTATCCCCCTTGATCTCTTGACTTATGGTCCTACTCTGGAATGTACTAATTAAAATGTTATCACCCCACTGGCAAGGTTTGTTTCTAACAGCACACCACACATCTAATCTTAACTAAAATATTACACAAATCCCCCTTTTGATCT
>JACXGK010007816.1:0-15349 GCA_016801125.1 Novumbra hubbsi
TACGGGTCGTACCTTTGTAGGTGGTTCAGTGGGATGCTTCATTTGACCAAATCTCTTAGGTCTTCCAACTGCCACTGAAGTTTCTAGTGGCTCCCTTCTCTGCACGGTAGGCAATTTCCTTGGTCTTCCAGGCGATTTCCTGGGTATTCCCTGTGCATGCAATTTCTTGGTACTTTCGATTTGAGGTGACTTCTTAGAATTTTCTGATTCTGCAGACAGACTCTCCTCATTCACGGCTTGGAAAATAAAATAAGAAAAGGTTAGTGAAGCCAAATATTCCACTGAGACACTTCCCTATTCCCTAAATATCACTCATACTTCCCTATGTACTTCTGAGCTGAGCCATAGGGAAGGTACAATGTACTTGGTAAAGAGTCACATGAAGCTCTTGGTTTCAAAAGTCTGTAACACAGAACCTCTAAAAGTGCCCTTGAATGCAGAGAAATAGGGCTCAGTAGTGACTTACAAAACTTTATTTTATTCTGGCATAAAGAGAAGTTGTATCCCACAGCAATGCAGCAGAGTTTTGGTGTTACAGATCAGGTAACATTGTCTCAACGTCCCCAACAGGTGTTATCATAAAACATATTGGATTAACGTGAGCTTGCTGGGTGACAAAGTGCCACACCCCCTTTCCCTGCAGTGCTGCTGATAGGTGCATTAAAGAGTGCGTGAGACCCTAGTGACCGCAGCTATTTTGGGAATTGGAAATCAATGTCTCGGTCAATAGGCCTTGTATACACCAGTGTTTTCAAAATGCAACACACGGGATGAGGGATGTGCAAGGGACTCTTGGCCGAACAACAACCTGTCAACAAAACATCTGCCTCAATGAGGTCAGCCCTAATATATCTACAATAAACCAGCCGTCCCATGTTTGGGGAACCTTTTCACCTTTTACCGAAGCACAGGAGGATTGCTGGTGCTGCTTCATAACTCTCTTGCGCGTGAATCTCTTCCCACATCCATCACAGCTGTAAGGCTTCTCTCCGGTGTGAGTCAGCCGGTGTGAGATTAGATTGGTTTTCCGAGTGAAGCACGTCCCACAGTCTGCACACTTGTGAGGCTTGACACCTGAGTGGATGAGCAGGTGTCTCCCTAGAAGATTTTTAGAGGAAAACATTTGTCCACACACAGAGCAGCTGTGGGCTTTGACAGCAGGGAGTCTCGCCGATGCATCCCCTTCGGTGTGTATTCTCTTCATGTGGGCTTTCATGTCCCGTAAATAGGCAAAGTCTTTCCCACAGTCAGGGCAGGAAAAAGGTTTCTCCCCGGTGTGCATTCGCTGGTGAGCTTTTACATGTGATTTAGTAACAAATTTCTTGTCACAGTCAGGACAAGAGAACGGCTTCTCTCCCGTGTGTGTTCGCAAGTGTATCTGCAGTTCCGATAACGACAGACAAAGTCTCCCACACTCCGAACAAGGGTGGTTTTTTTTGATACGGTGGACGCAGTGCTTTGGCTTGTGCGTCTTGCCACAGTCAGAGCAGGAATGGGGCATTTCTCCAGTGTGGGCCTGCTGGTGTTGTATCATGTACCATTTGGTAGAAAACCTCTTGCTACAGACAGGGCAGCAGTATTGGTTCTCCCCAAAATGCGTCTTTAAGTGACGTTCCAGTTTGAGCTTTGAGCTCAACGCCATTCCACAAACCGTACACAAAAAGTCCACCACGTTCTCACTGTGACGTTTCCGTTGATGGTTGATAAACTTTCCGTTAGTTTGGAAGCCTTTGCCACAGTCTGGGCAGAGGAACGGCCTCTCTCCTGTGTGTTTCCTCTGGTGGACTTTCAGTGTGCCGCTTTGAGAGAAATTCTTACCACAGTCAGGGCAGGAGTAAGGTTTCTCTCCTGTGTGGGACCTCATGTGCACCGTCAGCGCTGAGACGCACTTTAAGTCTTTTTTGCACACTGAACAGCAGTGGGACGCCGGAGTCAGTCCTGGCGTGTGATTCTCCTGTCGTTGTTTCGGTTCGGCTGATAGAGATTGTTCAGGTAGTTCTGAAGTAGAATGTTCAGGTATTCTCAACATAGAATGTTCCAAAGTAGACTCGTTCAGCTCTCCTAATGTAGAATATACAGGTCCTTCAGATTTCAATTTGTTTCCTTCCGTAGAATGCCCAGGTTTTTCTCCTTCGGTAGAAGGATTACACTTGCTGACAGAGCATTGCCTGGAATTCTCTCCTATGTTAAAAACAAAAGAAAAACAGAGAATGCATTGAGTGAAGCTCAATTAGCAATGTCTGGTCCTGTGGACCAGGTGGTTTAAAGCCCAACGTTAACACACATGATCCAATTAACCTGTTAGCCTACTATTCCATGGGGCAGAGGGATTTTGCGGATACTTCCATACAACCAGCTACTGAGCTTTCTGTTTAATAACATACTTATGGAAACTATTTAATACAATAAAATCCTTGTCACCCCAAAGTAAAAGCTTTGAGTCTCCGAGTGTGGACTGAGACGAGTTTCATAGAGACACTCAGGCGTTACAGTTCCCATGGAAAAGCCATATTACTAGTGCACCTACCTGGACAATTCCCTTCCTCCTTTCCAACAGCCATTCCTGGGATTAATGGTATTACACTACCATGATCAAGGCACCCGGAAATCGTCGCCGGACCCTGCAGTGCGTCCTCATGGTCACCATGGGTACTTTCATGATGGGACACGGTCAGTGGGTTATCAGAGACTGGTGCAGACGGACGTGGAGGGTCTTTAGACTCCTACGATGAAGAGTCACAGTGCCATTTGAAGTTATTTAGTTAGAAAGTTCTTCTTAAAAGGTATAATTACAAATATTTACTCTGAGCAATAAAGCAAACCCTAATTGCACCTAAAATGAGTTCATATAACCTAAATAATAACTTACAAAAAACCCTCTCAGTCAGCCGCCATTGATAACAGAATTGTACGTGGAGATGCTTCTCAGCTGCGTGATTGGGGAATGATGATCGGTGCCAAACACACAGGGGTTTTGAAGAACCCATTGGTCTAACTAGTACTTTTGTTTCATAAAACGGTAACATTAACTTTAACTGTTTATTTAAACTTCCTAATACGTTAGCTAGCAAATCAAGGTAGCATGCACGCGTTAGCTAAATTTAGCTCAGCTAACATTCATTGTTTTTTACCTCATAAGGATACTAGCAGGCCCCCAATTAGTTATCTTTAGGTGCGTAACTCACCTGATCCATAGTTGAAAACAAGAAAGGTCAAATGTTGTATAAATCCGGCATTTGTATCAGAGTGTCAAACGTTTGCTAGTTTTGCATTTAATCCATCAGTGCGTTTGGTAAATGTGAAGGTAATATTGGTTTTGCACGTTTTAGATCACTGGTGTAAATTGAGAACGCTAGCTTAGCTTTTCGGGGCCCAACCAACCAATGTCTGTTTCAACTTTTTTGTGGTTAATTGTCAGACTGATATAGCTTTAGTTGTGACCCATCTATTAACAAAAGATATTTGCCACCATTTTAAAAAGGTCTTAGAAGCCCAATATACATATGTGCACACACTGTAGTGTGGTGAACTTTTTGGAACATTGCCATTTCTACCTTCTGATCAGCAAGAGCTCAGGCCACACCTGTTCAAACACTGGTTCCCACATAACATTGTTTTAAGTTGGATGGGTCTAGCTTTATCCTGAACATGTAGTGTTTTGGGAAACAGACTTCAACTTTATGAAAAATGATATTGTTAAAACGAGACCCATGTCAACAAGGGCATTGTCATTTTATGAATTACATAATGTGTTCCAGATGAGTTGACTGGCATGCAATGCTTCAGACATGGACCAGAAACGTTTGAAAAGACAATAATCTGTGCTGGATATGCACCATGTTTGGGATATTTACCTTCATAGCCCATTAGGTCTGCATAACCTTGAAACAAACGAATCCAACCCAATAGTCAGCTTGATTGCCAGGAACTGAATGTACTGCTCAGGACCTTACCTGAAAAGCATGTGCTGCACATTCAGTGCATCTCAACCAACGTTTCTGTTGATGGTTGATAAACTTCCCGTTAGTTTGGAAGCCTATGCCACAGTCTGCGCAGAGGAACGGCCTCTCTCCTGTGTGTTTCCTCTGGTGGACTTTCAGCGTGCCTCTTTGAGAGAAATTCTTACCACAGTCAGGGCAGGAGTAAGGTTTCTCTCCTGTGTGGGACCTCATATGCATAGTCAGGGCTGATATGCACTTGAAGGTTTTTTTGCACACTGAACAGCAGTGGGACACCGGAGTCAGTCCTGGCGTGTGATTCTCCTGGTTCTCCTGTCGTTGTTTCGGTTCGGCTGATAGAGATTGTTCAGGTAGTTCTGAAGTAGAATGTTCAGGTATTCTCAACATAGAATTTTCCAAAGTAGACTCGTTTAGCTCTCCTAATGTAGAATATACAGGTCCTTCAGATTTAGATTTGTTTCCATCCGTAGAATGCCCAGGTTTTTCTCCTTCGGTAGAAGGATTACACTTGCTGACAGAGGATTGGCTGGAATTCTCTCCTATGTTAAAAACAAAAGAAAAACATTGAATGCATTGAGTGAAGCTCAATTAGCAATGTCTGGTCCTATGGACCAGGTGGTTTAAAGCCCAACGTTAACACACATGATCCAATTAACCTGTTAGCCTACTATTCAATGGGGCAGAGGGATTTTGCAGAGACTTCCAATACAACCACCTACTGAGCTTTCTGTTCAATAACATACTTATGGAAAACTATTTAATACAATCAAATCCTTGTCACCCCAAAGTAAAAGCTTTGAGTCTCTGAGTGTGGACTGAGACATTCATAGAGAAAGTCAGGTGTTACAGTTCCCGTGGAAAAGCCATATTACTGCTGCACCTACCTGAAAAATTCCCTTCCTCCTTTCCAGCAGCCATTCCTGGGATTAATGGTATTACACTACCATGGTCAAGGCACCCGGCAACCATTGCCGGACCCTGCAGTGCGTCCTCATGGTCACCATGGTTACTTTCAGGATGGGACACGGTCAGTGGGTTATCAGAGACTGGTGCAGACGGACATGGAGGGTCTTTAGACTCCTACGATGAAGAGTCACAGTGCCATTTGAACTCATTTAGTTAGAAAGTTCTTCTTAAAGGTATCTTTTAAAAAACCCTAATAGCACCTAAAATGAGTTCTTAACCTAAATAATAACTTACAGAATACCCTCTCAGGGGGCTGCCATGTATGACAGAATTATACTGTGGAGATGCTTCTGAGTAGCGTAGACGGGGAAAGATGATAGATTCACAATCGCAGTGTATTTTGCACCCATGTGACCTGTTTTGGTGCAAATGAAAGTAAAAGATGCACTGATGAGATACCAGGAGACGAGCAGTTACAGGAGAGCTGGACAGGGCAGTTAAAGGGCATCAACCCAGCTGCAAGACGGGAATCTGCTGCATTGTGGGAGGAACAGGAGGAGCCCAACAAATTGACCTCCATCGGGATACTGGTGTGATTGAATCCACCCCTTTATCGTTTTGTAATTTTTGTTTCCATTGACCGTTGTTGTCTCATTCCGTTCTCAGCGAATTAGACATGTACAGTAAATATTTTGATCTTTAATATATTTAGTTGATCGAGACCAGGTGTGTGATTTAAGTTTTCCCCCTATTTTGTTGAGCAGTGTATATTGGATAGACTAAGAAAAGAGCTATTGAGTTCCTGTTTACGAAATCATTAACTTGCTGTAGTAGTTCATCAGAAACAAAAGGGCAAGATGGTAGTGGTCAACAATACAAGCTTGTTATTAGGTTTAGTCGCCAATTTCCTTTTTATAAGTGACATCACACTGAACACAAGTTCTCATTTTTAGAACAAACCCCGTTGGTCTAACTAGTTCTTTTGTTTATAAAACATGAATTTCAACTGTTTATTTAAACATCATAATACGTTAGCTAGCAAATCAAGTTAGCCTGCACGCGTTAGCTAAATTTAGCTTGCTACAATTCGTCGTTTTTTCTTTTTAAGGATTCTACTAAGCCCCAATTAGTGAGCTTTAGTTACGTAACTCACCTGATCCATAGTCGAAAACAAGACAGGTCAAAATGTTTGCTAGTTTGTGCATTTAATCCTTCAAGCCGTTTGGTAAATATGAAGGTAACGTTGGTTTGCAATTCTGAGATCACTGGTGTAAATTGAGAACGCTACCTTAGCTTTTCGGTGCCCGGCCCAACCAACCAACCAACGTCTGTTTCAACTTCTTTGCCTTTATTGTCAGACTACAAAAAAAGGCTTATTGACGCCATCAACTGGACGGGGTTAAAACGTAAATCCAAAACGTAATTACTTCAATTACTTTGATAAACAAAACAAAAATGAGAGAGGGGCTGGTGTTAATGAATACAACTGATGGAACAATAACAAAATAGCTCAATAATACATTTTAATATAATCTCATTATTCAATTTAAATTGATCTAAGTTGCCTCCATCGTCTCCCGAGGTCACCTTTGCATGACACAATAAATACAAAATACTTGGAATAGTTGAGTAATTATCCACATAAAGCCTTTTGGCAAAACAGGAATAGCTTTAGTTGTGAAATAGCTTTAGTTGTAATCTATTTATTGACAAACAGCAGTGTGCTGGACATTTTGGAACAATGGCGCTCAATGTACTGCTCAAGACCTTAGCTGAAAAGCACGTGCTGCACATGCAGTGCATCTCAACCAATTGAAACATCAATGAGGCTGAAGCTATCAAAAGGTAAAAATGCAAATAGTACAGCAAAGGTGACTGTTTTAGGACTTCCAGGTGACTGTTCACCCTCTACAAAGTCTCTGAAGGAGATGTATGTATTGCTGTAACACATCCTGGACTCCTTAGGGCTGTTTTTCCCTTTACCAAAGTTCGCCACGGTCGTGGTAATTCTTGAAGCAGTCCCTCTTCGTGGTGAAACAGAGAGGAACCTGACACTTGGGACAGAAGATGTTCGTTTTCACCCTTGGTATCTTGTTGTTCAAACAGTGCCTGCAGTGCTTTCGGTTAGCCCATGCTTTTTTCCCCTTGGCGACAACCTGGCCCGCCAGGCAGAACGTCGGGTAGTGACGCTCGGGCGTTTGAGAGTGGCCCGGCTGGGCCCCAATGGCCGTTTGGGTCTAGCCTGTGTGGGCGACGCCTCGTCTTCGATGAGCGTAAGCCACCCGTCCCCAGGATCCTCTCCCCGTGTGGTTCTGGATCCAGAACCGGTCCCGGAGCCGCTCCACGGAAGCCCAGTTGTCCTGGGGATGGGCCCTGTCTTGGGGATGGCGGAAGAGGGGCGGGGCCTCCGCCGAGTGGTGGAGCTTCTCGGACCATGGGATTGGCTCAGGGTGGTTGAGAAAGCAGTAAGGGGATTCGGCATGGGGGGAGGACCTTGACCAACAGGGGCGCTTCCTGGGGTGGAATTGCCGTGAGTTGTAATCAGTCGTAATGATCGTCTCTGTGTTTGTTAACAAAGGGACATACAGGGTCTAATTATTGATTACACCTTATTGGGGTAATTTGTTGAGCCTGGCTGTCTTGCAGTGTTAGGATTTGGTCCAGACTGTCACCGCTAACGTCAATTGATTCTCAATCGGCTCACCTGGTAAAAACATTTTTTATGGAAAACATATGTTCTGATAGATCTCCTCTTAGTCAATCGACTCTCAAAAGCCTAGAACCTAGGCTTCAAAATAGTTCAGCACAGGAACGATTGTTGCTTGGTTGGATAAGAGCACATATTAAATGACTAAAATGTAAAACAACCATACTAGTGTCACTCTACGAAAACGTTTGGACGGCACTGTTATTGTAGAGTTTGACACACCAACACAGTCTTATTTTATAGGGTAAATAGGAAAGTAGAAAGTGGAGGAGGGAAAGAGGGAAGTTTATCAAGACAGGTGTAGGGGCAGCCATTTTGTTTGAAAACAATAGTACAAAATAGCAGATATTGTGCACCCTTTTCTTTCACCCCAAAACACTTTTCCTCCTTTTCCCATTCCTCCTCTTTCACCCTCAATGCTACTTCCTCGCCATTCACTGAGATATCCTCCTCTTCCTTCTCCCGTTTTACCACGATGTTCAGCCACAGACCATCTTTCTTATTCCAGCAACAATTGTCCTCTTCTGTAGTAGGTGGGGTGTATCTTAATGTGCTCATGGTCGGGATGTATACTTGCTAACATAAGCGACGAGTTCTACCGCTAATTTATGGATGCAGCTAGCTAACAATGCAATTATTAAATTAGGGTCACTAATGGATACGAAACAATCGCGTTTAAAACACATACCCAAATATACACAGAAAGCGACAATATATATATTTACCGTCAGAACTACTTGACATGTACAATGTTTCATCTACGTCGGTTCGTAATCAGTCCACAAAACTAACAGTAAACGTAAGGAACTTTCAGGTGCAATACCGCCACCAGCTGGACGGAAATGTAAAGGAAAAGACGGCTTAAACACAAATGAATAGGTGTCACGGTCAAGACTTGATAGCTTAATGTAAAACGATGTGCCTCAATTTTAAGTATAACTTAGTCATCAATGCCCTCCCCCCAGCGAGAATGCTTTGCCCCCAAAATAGTTTGGGTCGGTCTAGATTTCATATGTGAGGGGGACACATATTTTTTGCCAATGCCCATGGTTTTGGAATGGGACGTCCAACATGCTCATTTAAGTGTGATGGTGGAGGGTCACAGGTGGACACAAACTTCTCAAGCATTTCACCCGCCCATGGAAATCAAATGCCTGTCCAACACGTTCGCTCTAGCGTCAGGCATGCGTGTAGAGGACTGGGTTTGAAAGTCAAAATAACCGTAGATGCCTGCATTTTACCTGAGGCTTTGAAAAAAGCAGTGATGAAACTACGCTTCTGACGTTAAATTAAATGTAATTTACCTGGTGAAGCCAACTGAAATCACAGTGAAAAAATACACACAATACTCCCATTAAATTATATTTTGACGGAAAATTGGGGAAATTTCTTTTTTGCCATTTGTAGAACATATTTTAGTAGGTTCTCGTGTTATTACTTGATCAGTTTTTTTTATCTCACCATCACTAAAGGTAGAAAATGACGTCTGCATTGTGCGGCAGTATTGATTTGGGTAAAGTTTGCCTGTCGAAATTATACCCCCCTTTACTTAGACATTATCTCCGTGGGTCACCAACTGGGTCTTCACCGAGTCCCAGAAAAAATAATTTCTGATATGCTTTACCGACTCCAGTCATCAGATGGCGATGTGATTCAAGGTAACGCGTTATGAGTTACGACGCTTCTTCAACAACAGAAGATGGCTTAGGTCAACCAGCACGGTATCTTGCTAGCCAAAAATAAACAGATATCGAAGCTCTTTAAACCAACAATTTAAATACACTCGAATAGTTTGGAATACATCAAGTGTTTTCAACATTCTGCGTAATATTTAGTTGATTTAATTGAATATACAGTGTTAGTTAGGTTGATGGTTAATTGGGCTAACATTACGCTAAGCGCTAATAATTACTCTACCAAGCTAACGTCGCTTAATATGAGCTCACTACAATACTGCACTTCTGCTGGAAAAAAGGTCTGGACGGAGGAAGTAGCCAACATGAAGGAGGAGAAGGAAGAGATGGTTGTCACAATTAAAGAAGCAGCTTACTGGGATGCTGTCACTGTGAAAGAAGTCGGTGACGTATTCCGAGTAATACAGGGGGAGGATGTTTCTGTGAAAGATGAGGATGTTGTTTTCGGAGTGAAAAAGGAGGATGAGGAGATTACCGTCACGTTAAAGGAAGAGGAGCAGACTGGATATCCTATTAACTGCAGTGAGTATGTACTCAACACCACTGCTCCCAGAGTGAAAATAATTTGACCCAGTAAGAAACCTGAAAAGACACTATGAAGCAAGGCAGAAGTAATATCACTGTTCTCAATGTGTTTTTAAAGAGAAGGAGCTGACTTGCACAGTTAAAGATGAAGACGTATTTGGAGTCAAGGAGGAAGGAGAGATTTCCGTCACCTTGGAAGAGGGAGAAGAGCAGGAGACTGGGGATCAGGTTAACACTAGTAAGTACTAATGGGACACTGGATCAGGTTAACACTAGTAAGTACTAATGGGAGACTGGATCAGGTTAACACTAGTAAGTACTAATGGGAGACTGGGGATCAGGTTAACACTAGTAAGTACTAATGGGAGACTGAATCAGGTTAACACTAGTAAGTACTAATGGGAGACTGGATCAGGTTAACACTAGTAAGTACTAATGGGAGACTGGGGATCAGGTTAACACTAGTAAGTACTAATGGGAGACTGGATCAGGTTAACACTAGTAAGTACTAATGGGAGACTGGATCAGGTTAACACTAGTAAGTACTAATGGGAGACTGAATCAGGTTAACAGTAGTAAGTACTAATGGGAGCATGGAGATCATTGATAACATATAATTACAACCATTGTCTTTCTTTTTCTGTTTAATCTGTCTTTTGCAGGGGTGAGACCAGACTCACCCTCTGACAGCTGGAAGAGTCCCTCGGAGGAACCAGACCAAGAGCAGCCAAAACCAGTTAGACAACACCCCTGCTCTCATTGTGGAAAGAGTTTTAGGGGGGTGTGGAACCTGAAGGAGCATGAAAGGATACACACTGGAGAAAAACCTTTTCAATGCTCCCACTGTGGAAAGAGTTTTACCCAGTTAGGAAGCCTGATGAAACATGATAGAATCCACTCTGGAGAGAAGCCTTACAAATGCTCTCAATGTGGAAAATCTTTTAACCGCTTAGGTAACCTGAAAACACATAAAAGAATACACTCAGGGGAAAAGCCTTACCATTGTTCCCATTGCGAAAAGAGTTTTAACTGGTCCGGGCACCTAAAAGAGCACGAGCGAACACACACCGGAGAGAGGCCATTCAAATGCTCCCAATGTGACAAGACTTTTACCCAGATACGTTGCATGAAGTCACATGAGAAGACTCACAAAGGAGAAAAGAATTATGACTGCTCTCAGTGTGAAAATCGCT
The DNA here is from genome assembly GCA_016801125.1 of Novumbra hubbsi. Taxonomy (NCBI): domain Eukaryota; kingdom Metazoa; phylum Chordata; class Actinopteri; order Esociformes; family Umbridae; genus Novumbra; species Novumbra hubbsi. Next base: position 10,985 of record JACXGK010007816.1, read on the forward strand.
TTAAACTGTTAGGAGCCCTGAAATCACACGAAAAGACACATAGAGGAGAAAAGCCATACCACTGCTCCCAGTGTGGAAAGTGCTTTAAAAGTTTAGGGGCACTGAAATCACACGAGAAAACACACACATTAGAAAGGCCCTATCACTGCTCTCAATGTGGAAGGAGTTTTACCTCATCGGGCTTCCTGAAAAATCATGAGCAACGACACATTGGGGAAAAGCGTTTCAACTGCTCCAACTGTGAAATTAAATGTACCTCGTTGGGGCAAATGAAATCACATGAGAAGATCCACACTGCAGAGAAATGTTATGAATGCTCACATTGTGGAGTGTTATTCACCCAGATAGGGAGCCTGAAGGACCACGAGCAAAGACACTCTGGGGGAAAACCTTTCCAATGCTCCCAATGCAGAATGTCGTTTACCTGGTTAAGGCAACTGAAATCACATGAGAGAATACACACACTACTCCCATTATCACATATTTTTGACTGAACATTTGTACTTTTGGTCATGCTACATGAAATAGAATTATTTTTCACTCTCATAACATCATCATGATATGAGTCAATGAATGAGGTGTAAGAAATGCTAAATAATTCTAAATAAAGGCATCTGCTGAGTCATCAATATGGTGTAAATGCATGTGTTGTACATATATTGTCTATTTCCCTGTATATAATGTTTATTTCTATTGGTAAAATAAAATGTAAATTTACTATAGAGCACAACCGGTGTACTTCCGGATGTACTGGTATGTAAAGTTGGCCTCTGTAATTAAACTGTAATTTCAGGACATTGTCTGTCTGCTCCGTTGTTTGTATCTCATGAGAATCTCACTTAGTATGACAGTAAAGGGACTGTAGAGCCACATCCACTCTGTATCCGTTGGCTACCAACAGGAAGTTGGAAACTATACACGCTCCAAGGGGTTTATTCAGTGAGACATTTCAGCTGCACGTGCGTCAATTTAGAAACTTTTAAAATGTGAAGTATGTTGAATCGACTGCCATTGCTAATACCCTTGACACATATTACATTTTGTATCACTATTTGTTTCATTTATCTTAGATTGAGCTTCTAATGGCTCTCGTTTCCCCTACTACATCTTCTAACCTTAGCATGATGTGAGGATCTTCACAACCTCCGTCAATGGAACGGCATCGTCTTTGTTACAATATTTCTGTTTGATTGACCTGTGTGCATTAGAAGTCACATACCCTCTCCAAGAAGAGGTCATTAGTTTCACAAAGTTGTTCGCCTCTGCATAAGTCCCTGGGTCCCCATTCATTACACTTCTGCTAGCTAAACACTCTGCTGCTTTGGTGAGAGAGTGTCCTATTCTAATAACCAAGCTTGTTTTTGTGTAGTCAGTTACAGCCGGATTGAACCCGCTGACTTTCTTTGCTGCTTTAAGAACCAGTTTGAACCGGCTGGGTTTACAGACGTCCTGTAAGTGCTTTACACCGTCATCAAGCTCCTTGACAACCAGCATGAATCTGCCTACTTCCCGCAGTCTTTTACAGATGTAGCCGTGCTGGGACGACTCATGACCACGTTCTGTGTACAAAGAGTCCCCTAACAGACAAATTAACAGGTCGTTTCGTATGTGAAAAGCCACCGAATCTTGTTGCATCTTGTGAATAATCTGTTGACATCCTTGCGAAGCACTTTTAGAAATTGGAATCAGATGGGAGGCTAGAGATTGGACCCTCTTCCTTGACCCTTTTTCTCCTTCCTTTTTTGGCTTACATGACGACTCGTGTCGCCATAACTTGCTCTTTACAAAAAAAGCCAGACAGTGAGAGCAGGGCAGGTAGTCCTCAATGGAAGCACTTCCTGGGGGTTGTCTCCATGTAACGATCTCTCCCTTCCCCTCTTCAAGCACCAGGATGTTGTGTTGATAGTCACCTTTGTTTCTGAGCGCTTCAAGCAAGGCTGATCTTTTCTTGGAGCCTTTAGGGAAGCTACAAGCCCGGGCCACGTCCACCTCTGTTCCATGTTGTCTTTCTAAGTGCCGGGATATTTTAGAGTTGGGTTTCATGCAGTATATGCAGAAATGCTTTTTGTCATATAACCTTTTCCCATCCTTGGTCTTACTACAGGTTTTGATTGTCAATGTAGACATGCTTTTCTGTTTAACAGGGCTGGGTTTAGACCTTGGGGACGGGCTAGAGGGTGTCTCACTGTCTGTTGAAGCAGAGTTTTCCTCTGCTGGGATGAAGTGGGGATAATTCATTTGATCATCTGACGACACGTCAAGATCCTCGTCTGACGTCATACTCATTTGGTCAGAAAACACGTAATTTGGGACTCTTTGGGAGCGGAGGCGGCTGGCCCTGGTCTTGGAGGAACTAGCGAGCCGGGACTTCTTGGTTGCGACCGTGGCATCAAAAGGGAAGTCTAACAGATGGGAAGGAGAAAACCAGAAACAGAAAATCATTATTGCATTAATCTTAAAACCACTGTACAATATATATTCTCTGCCAAACTTGAATACAAATGGGAGTGTTGACCCAGCAACAGATGGAAGGGGAACTAGATAAATACAAACAGACAAGATATAACGGAAGCTGTGAGACTCACTCATCGACAGGCAGACAGACAAGCAGAGCATACAGACTCACTGATCATCCCACCTGAATGCAGGAACGTTGCAGATTCTTGGTGTAATTTGTCTACCGTCTTCAGGGATTCCTGCAAAGTACTTTTAGAGATTGGAATCAGAGAGGAAGCAAGAGATTGGACCCTCCTCTCGGGGCATGATTCTTTTTTATCCCTTGACCGTTTTTCTCCTTCCATTTTCGGCCTGCATGAAGACTCGTGTCGCCATAACTTGCTCTTTACAAAGAAAGCCAGACAGTGAGAGCAGGGCAGGTAGTCCTCAATGGAAGCACTTCCTGGGGGTTGTCTCCATGTAACAATCTCTCCCTTCCCCTCTTCAAGCACCAGGATGTTGTGTTGATAGTCACCTTTGTTTCTGAGCTCTTCAAGCAAGGCTGATCTTTTCTTGGAGCCTTTAGGGAAGCTACAAGCCCGGGCCACGTCCACCTCTGTTCCATGCTTTCTTTCTAAGTGCCGGGATATTTTAGAGTTGGGTTTCATGCAGTATATGCAGAAATGCTTTTTATCATATAACCTTTTACCATCCTTGGTCTTACTACAGGTTTTGATTGTCAATGTAGACATGCTTTTCTGTTTAACAGGGCTGGGTTTAGACCTTGGGGACGGGCTAGAGGGTGTCTCACTGTCTGTTGAAGCAGAGTTTTCCTCTGCTGGGATGAAGTGGGGATAATTCATTTGATCATCTGACGACACGTCAAAGTCCTCGTCTGACGTCGTTCTCACAGGGTTGAGGTTGGCTCTGCCCTCGGACCGACACCTGGTCCTGGATCCCTGGGCGACCGTGGCATCAAAGGTAAAGTCTAATGGACAGAGAAAAAAAAACAGAACATCATTATTACACTAATCTTACAGTAAAAACGCTGTGATAAATATTCTCCTGGGCCAGATTTATTATAAATAGGATGGGTGCCAATGACGGAACAAGACAGAAGGACAACTAGAGACACACTAACAGACTGACAGACACGCACTCGACATACAAATAGGAAGCAGTGAGTCTCACAGCCGGAGAAGGTAAAGAGACAGATAAAACCTAGTGGCAGACTGAACACCCCACTAGAATGCACACAATATCACATGTAGGGAGTTCAGCTAATGGCAGATGTATATGGACTTACCCATCTGGTCACAATCTGAATCACTAAGATCTCTCTGGGAACCGAGGGGTGTGTTGGCTATCGACTCTGTAGATCTTGAGGCACGAGACCTCTTTGAGGAGACAGCAGCAGTGAGGTCTTTAAACCGATGTAACCCAGTGTGGGGGGGGGGGGGTTATAAAACAGAAGATACATGACATGTGAACACGAGAGTGAAAAACCCCTTTAATAAACATTCTCCAGGGATCATCTGTTTGTATATAACCAATACTGGGTGTGACAGTAAACCACAAGCCTCTGGGAGACCTACCCTTCTTCTGTTTAAAAGGGGAGGACCTAGACTCTGAGGACAGAGTGGTGGATGAGCAGGGTGTCTCACTGGTTGGTGTGTTGATGTGGTCCTTTGATGGGGGGAACTGAGGATCAGTCATGAGGTCATGTGAAGACACTTCCAAATCCTCATCTGATGCCACCTTCACATCTGTCCATTCCTGTCGGAGTAAAAACACAACACACATGTATACCCCACCATTTTGCAAAGGCATCACCTGTGTTGTGAAAATAGGTATATGGCTTGTATGAGAACAGAACAGGGCAAATATTTTAATCAAATTTTTTTTATTTCTCTGTATTTTGTTGTCTTC
>JACXGK010007817.1:9910-24256 GCA_016801125.1 Novumbra hubbsi
CTAGTCACCTCATCCTGGGGGGGCAGTAACTTTATCACTGGGGAGGGAGGTCAGTCACCTCATCAGTATGGGGGGCCAGTTACCTCATCACTATGGGGGCCAGTCACCACATCCTGGGGGGGCAGTAACTTTATCACTGGGGTGGACAGTCACCTCATCATTATGGGGGGCCAGTCACCACATCAATGGGGGGGGCAATCACATTATCACTAGGGGGGCAGTCACCTCATCACTGGTGGGGCCAGTCACCTCATCACTGGGGGGACAGTCACCTTATCACTGGGGGGCAGTCACCTTATCACTGGGGGGGCAGTCACCTTATCACTGGGGGGGCAGTCACCTCATCACTGGTAGGGCAGTCACTTAATCACTGGGGGGGCAGTCACTTCCATACTGGGGGGGCAGTCACCAGCTATCCAGACTATATACTCTGCTACTATCATTCACTTGACTCTCTTCCTACACTCTCACACACACCCACACACAGAGCACTCTCTCTGTCCCTCTATTTTCCTCACATGCACACACACACTCACACACACACACACATACACACACACAGCACTTTCTCCGTCCCTCTCTTTTCCACACATGCACACACAAACACACACACACACTCTCATACACAATACAATACTGCTGCTATTCATCATTAGCCTCCTGCTCAGCCACTTTACTCCCGATTGTGTGAATTTAACATAATCTGTCACTGCTATTGTTATTGATGTTGTTGTTTTTCTGAGCGGTGTATGTTGTTTGTATTTACTTTTCCTGTGCTGGCATTGAGACTTTCTTCTACTCTTTGTTTGGGTTCAAGGCTGAAGAGGTTGTGAACAATGCTGAGTGGGTGTGAATGAACAAGCCCTCTGAACTAAGCGTGAACTCTGACCTTTCATGGGCATTCCCTAAAAGTAAGGTCGCAAGCAGAGAAAAGCAATATTTCAAAGCATTTTTTGAATCAATTGTATCCAATAGTTACAAAGTATACATTTACCGTTTTGAAGGTCTAATTGTAAAAATATATATGTTTTTTACATAGGATTAAAAACAGGAACAGTATGCAGTGAGGTAAATGTAATAGACATCCCGAAACACATCGGTGGGCTATATCATACATGAAACACGTAACCTTTCTGACGCATTATATGAACCCTGAGGAGGTTAGCAGCACCAATACTCTAGCCGTTGTCTCCTAAGATGAGTCACATATCATGGGGCTCATTTTGTTCCCATGCCAGCCACTGTGCTCTCAGTCACAGGTCCGGTCTGCCCAAGTGGACAGAGGTCGGTCCGAACACCCCGTGAGCCAGCCAGGCAATTAGTGGAGCGACACATCCTGGCACGTCAGTCAGCCAAACGGCCCCCGATGAGTCACAGGGTTCTGACCAAAAAGAACCGTGGCTGCCGCCTCAACAGCTGGCCCCCGCTGAAAGCCTCTCTGCGTACAATTACCTCCAATTCTCTGCACACTTTGCACATTTCACCAGGGCCTGTACTGGGAAAACAATGCTATCGGTGACTCATGCCCAGCATCGCCTCAGTTGACGGCCCTCTGTCCCATCCTACATCCTAGTAACATGGTTATTTGCACGGAAAACACTACTATAAAACATTTCAATAAAAAGTAACAATAGTTTATTGTGTTTTTTATTAGGTCATTAATCAATCTATCTGTCTATTTATATATATTATGAAATAGCTAGAAATATTTATTGATTCAGGGTAGGTATCAATTATTCAACCTTCACCAGAATTATCAGAGTGTCTTATAATGCATTCTCCTCCTGCTAGTGGATTAGCACAGGGGTCCTACAGAGGGTGGTGCAATTGGCCAGTACAGTAAATTGGAAAGCACGGGGTCTGGGGGTTAGTAATCGAATATGGATGCCATGCCTGGTTGCTATCTAGCGACTCCTTGTGGCAGCTGTGAGCACAATTAAAAAAGGCCAGAGCGTGCATTCCTTCCTTCCAATGATTCAGGTCTAGACCTCGTTTAAAAGGCAGCATGATAAGAAACAGGATGGCATGGGAAGACACATATCTTGACATCAAGTGTTTTCTGAAAAAAACATGACATCCCCGTTAATTTCCTTGCCCCGATTTGACTCCGGCCTTGGGCATGCCACTTCCCATATTACCACCGCTATATGGCCTGGAAGAAGGGACGGTCCTTGTTAGCTTTGTCAGGATGGATCTTTGCAAGATGCTCCTTCAGACGGGAAGGTTTCATCGCCTCGTTTGAAAAAACTTGTTCACACATCAAACACATTGGAAGTTGTGCATTGTTTGCGAAGGTACAAAGCCATAACTAAGATATTCAATAGAGTGCTGACGGCATTGTTTTTGTTCTGTGACATTTTTCTTATATTGCGTGCTTGTTTGCATTGCAAAAAATGAAAACTAACTGCGCAAAAGTATCACATTTGCCTGAGTCACGTAGAGTTTGGTTTGAAATTATTTTGTACCAGACAAAATAAACCTCTTTCGTGTTACATGTTTTGTGCTTTCGCATTTTATTCATATACTTATTAACGATGAATAATATTGATGTTTGATGTAGACTTCAAAAATCACGACAAGACCGAGTTATAACGCTGCAGAGCGCTGTGTCGTCGGAAATCAAGCCGACTGATGGCGTTGCTGTAATCCGATTGGCAGGTGTCTGGTCGTAGAATATTGTTTATGTTTTATTGGATATGCTAGTTTGTGTTCATATGCTTTGGCAACGATGTATGCAATCATGTCAACAACGCCACTTGTACTGAATAGTGTTTTAATGTGCAGGGGAAGTCCGACAGCAGAATATTCCTCTTGTAAATGTTTCGCCACTGTTATAAAAAGACTGTATCCCCCAGTTAATTGAAAGCTTTTAAGAGAAATACATTCCTCCACGGGCAATACCAAGAAAAAGAGCGTCCAAAGTTTACACAGTAAACGCAAAAAATGTTTACAGACGATACTCAAGGGATACTCCTGTTCTCATGAAGGCAGCAAGGAACTGCGCCACAAAAGAACCTGACAGAAACACTGAAAGGAAGAGGTGTTACGATACACCGTCTCGTCCAATCATGTTTTAATGTTGCAGACCACAAGTAGGTAAAACTTTTGAAATAATGCTTCCAGCGCCCACCTTCAACCTCTGAACGCCCCCCGTTGAGTACCACGGCGTAGGACCACAAAGACGTTGGGCAGGTTCCTGCACCTTACGAAGGCGGCCAGTAGGCTAGCCCCGCCCCTGCACGCCTACCTCCCATTGGAAAGTATAAAGAGGCCCCAGTAGAGCAGGCTAGCCCCAGCACGACTGCCCCACGTTGGGACCTTTACTTTACAAGGCAAAGCAAGTGATGAGGATCAGATTTCTAGACAGATTCCAAATTTTGTTGAGGTCAGGGCACTGTACTTGTATGAAATATGTTACACCTTTCAACCACGTTTATCAGTGTTGTACGTTCCTATTGCGAATGTGCTGAAAAATGCATGCACATGTTATTTAAATATTATTTAAATTGAAATGTCATCCCAATAACTCTTGCTAATGTGAATGGACCAAAAGGCACCGTCTAAACTCAGTGAACCTAATTCAGGGATTTACATTCAAGGGAGAGGTCTCTTGTTTTATGTTCTGATTAAGTTTACTTAAGTTATTGAAGTAGGGGAATGACTAACCAACAAGATGTTTGGTGGACGGAATTTGGATGGAAATAACAATGGGTCAGAACATATCAAGTGCATGATATAGAAAATGTCAGTGGTGGATTTATAAATGACATCCAGACCAACTCCCTTTACAGCAGAAGCCAGCAAAATTAATTGTAGGCCCATTTCACAAGCCTTTTATTAGTTATGTAACCGCCAACAAATTCAGTCAGACAAAAACAGCCATTCATGGTCTGACAACCATGACAGCAAGTATGACAACCATGTGCTATGCATAAAAGTAGATTGAGAAAAAACATATTTTAAGGCACTGGTACATTGTACCGTATGACAATGCAATAGCCGTCCTATTTGTTTCCCTTTACTGTTGGCTGTAATATTCAGCATGTATGGGTGACTACTGCACATTGTCTCTTCTTCCTGTTACCGGAGACAGCAGGTAAAGGAGGCCCTGCGGTGTGTATTTTGTTGTCTGGGTGCCGAAGCGGCCGTCTAATTACGGTTATTAACTTGATCCTTACTTGTTTTTGTTTCTCTGACAGAATAGTTCAAAAGGCCCTCGTCGGTAGAAGCTGCAAAGACATTCCCGATTCACTAAATGTGCAATTCCTGTTGTTATTTTCATGTGGCACATTCATACACAGGTTTCCACAACAACCTAGTAAAAGCATTATAACCATTGGATGCCAGGGATATAAAAAGGTAACTCTTACCCCATTTCAGACTCCATTTATAAAACAAATGGATTCAAGTAATTGGTGTGGGAGAGGGAGATTGTTTATATTTTCTGGGGACACTGAAATGTTTAGAGTGCTACAGGGTTACCCCATTTGTGGAGGTGGAACACATGCAAAGGATGCTACATTCACTAATGTGAATTGCAACTTGGTCACTCAATTTAAGGTTCAAAACCCTTGAGATTGTTTTATTTGTTAAAGAATCTAAAGGCAAATTCAGTATCTTTGTAAGGCTTCCCCAGTGCAGTTTGGTTCCCCGTTTGTGGCACTCATCATCCTGCAGCTACATATAGACCTCCCAGAGGAGTGGTTTAGAGCAAACACGTTACACTGAGTGACAGAAGATCCAGCAAATGAACTTACCCAACTCCAGATAATACCACATTTGCTACGATTGAAGAGGTTTTGATCAGGGGGTGTTGATTACTTGGCTGAGTAGGTGGTCAAACCCTAGATTGATGACCCAGGCCCATTAACTATAAAAAAACAACAAGTCTCACCAATCAACCTTGACAACCTCACGGCATATCTAGAAAATATTTTCTTAGAGGTTTGAAAGGTACCAACTTCAGTGTTGAAATGCTGCTGCCAAAACAATTTAAATGCAAAGAGACCTGTCAAACGAAGACAATATTTAATTTGTTTCACAGTAACAAAAACATGGTTTCACCTGACATTTTGACTGACGTTTACTCTTTAACGTTACTTTATGTAAAAATAAAATGTAACACATTTTATATTTTTCTTTTTTTTGCTTATAAAAATGCCCATTCTAAAACCCCAAAAAACAAGGAACAACTAGACATTGATCTAAAGCAGCTAGGAGAACTACATAGGGTAGAACCTGGAGAAACGTAGAGAGGAACCATACTAAGGGGTGGCCATTCCTCTTCCGACTGTTGTGAACTCTGAAACATTTCCTTCTTGGGACACAAATATGTTTGCATGTCCAGATGACCAGCGGGCTGTGCCCAGAGTCAGAAACCAAATCAGCTGCACAACCGGGTTGTCTGTGAGCAGCGCCAGCAGGGAACGGACAGAACTTGATCTGCAACACAGAGACTTTTGGACCCGGGCAGCTAGAAGTAATCAAGCCATAGAATCCCAAGTTGTGGTCCAAGGAAAAAAAAAGAGGGCATTACTTGGTTTCAAAAGGATATCTCAGCATATAATTCAGACTGACCCTAGTCCCTCATAACAAACTAAGGCGACGTAAGTGTTTTCTTCAATTACACACAGCTCAGAGCTACATCACAAGAAAAGAAATGCAGAGAGATTAGAACCCCCAATGCTTTTAAAAAAGATTTTCTGGCCACATAAGTCACATTTATTTCTCCAAGTAAACTGAGTCGCATTTAAACTTCAATTTGATTGAGAGAATCGGTTTTAATGTTGAATTTGACAGGCACTGATGGTTTGAAAAAATAAAAACACCTCAAATTCAAGTTGAGTATTTCTTACTCACAGGATACATTTGGCATATGGGTAGGCAGGATACATGGAGCAGCACGACACGGACATAGTCATGCTTCATGTCCTTCTTTTCAGTGCTTACCAACACAATCTCAGGCACACCACAGACAGACACAAAGAACAACCCACCCAGTAGTGTGGACATACTCAACTAACACAGAGTCTCCAATTAGAGGCAACGATGTACGAGTGACTCTAATTGGGTAAAAGAAGAAGAGGCATCCCGGAAATGACAAGCAGCATGTCTTGACTGTCACCCCCAGGCACATAGAGATGCGTAGAGGCACCCCGGCGGTCAGGTCTTGACTGTCACCCCCAGGCACATAGAGATGCCTAGAGGCCCCAAGTCAGGGCCTGACAGCAAACCACACCACGAAATTTTAACTCTTTTGTTTCCTAATCAACAATGCGAGAAAATAAATCCAAATAGGCAAGTAATTATTTAACACACCCATGCAGTTACATTGCTAGTCACATAGCAGAGAGTATTTTTTCACGGCAACATATGTTTTTACGCAGTAAAACAGTGTTTGTTTGGTTGGCTGAGTGCATGTGTGAGCGCAAATGAGCCACATCAGTGTAGGTGGACAGACCAGTCAAGGGCTCAGCAGTCAATTATGGAATAATCTATTCTAGTATGAACGGCTATTCAAATCCAAATTTGCCCCTTACATAATGTTGTGAATCCGCAAGGCAGTTGGAGCTCATTCATTTGTTTTTTCAGTGAGGATGTGTATACTGTATGGATTACCTCAGAGTCCACATAAAGGTTGTTGATCATCCTCGAGTTGGTTTTCCTCCCCCCCCCCCACGCTTCTTTCTCTCCCCCGTGTTTGTTGGTGTCTCTGCCATGTTGTTGTCAAACCCAGAGTAAACTTTCTCGAAACAACAATGGTCTGGGGGAAAGCTGGTGTTGTCATTTCATAAACCAGTATTTATTTTAAGGTTCAGCTCATGACATTTTTTTGGGATGCTTTCATTTCCCAACAATACAATTGGCATAAGGACTGTGGACTTACAATATGTAGGTGTGTATGTGAATCCATAAAGGATCCATATAGATACAGAGATACTCGCTAACCAATGCATAATCCCAACACGACTGGCCCGGCACAGACTAAACTTGGTTGAACGAGGCGTGTTGTCATAGAGACCTGGCATGCATAAAAATCCCATCCATTTTCCCAGGAGTACATCATATGTGGGGGGGGGTTGCATGTTATTCCGTTGCCTTGTTTTTCAATTGGAAAAGCAAAGGAATTTATCCAGATTTTGCATGCAGCCCTATGGCAGTTTGTATTACAGCTCAACACTTTTCTCTTCCTCTGAAAAATAAAGGGGAGGCATAGGTGGATCTTGTCACAGAGATCTGGCACGTACAAAATGTCACTGATTGGCCCAGGAGGGCGGCGCATCAATCGTGAGCGACGACATGTTTACTCATGCCTCGTTGTGGATTGGAAAGGGGAGGGAATTCATTCGGAGTTTGCATGCATCTGGGTGGCAGTTTGTATCACAGCTCAATATCATTCTGTGGCTTCAGAATAATGAAATGTACCCAGGAATGCCTCTTTTCAATGTATCAAGAGCCTGTCTTACTGTCATACCACATCAGAACCCCAAAGATACAATAAATATCTGTCTAATACTTGTGAACAAAGTATTTGTTTAAAACACTTCTCTGTTTCATATCATTGTAGTCATGAAACATGGTATTGAATACCTGGCTCCCTTACCATTTTGATCAATGTTCCAAACACAATGTAATGTTGAGTGTCTCCTCTCATGCCGTAACATAAAGTCTAGCACTTTAGAGATAATCTTTAAATGATTTTATGGCCCCACCATTATTCGACTGGACGACTGCAGATGAGGAAAGTGGCCCTTCCGGTAATTAAAAAGTCATCGCTAACACAGATCTGCCTCATTAAAACATCGTAGCCTGGCTGTGAAGTGGTATCTGCTCTGGGGGAACAGGAAAAGAGCAGCTGAAATGGCAGTCTGAGGTAAGGGCTTGCCTACTATTCTGTATAAAGGATAATGCATGGTTCTTAGTTCAGAGTAAAAAAGATAAAATGTATTCCTTTGTAGAGCTTCAGAAGCTTTAGGATAGATAGTAAAACCTCCACAATGAGAGAACAAACTAAATCCTAGTATTTTCGCTAGATAATGCACATTTCTCTGAAACTATTTCCTTTTCTAACTACTAGAAAGTTAGACATTGACAGTTTGTGTATGTACATTGAATAGCTGGAGCAAGAGTTAAGTAGATAAAGCAATAGAAGAGATAAGACATCCTCATTGATATTTTCCCAGGCTTTCTGTGAGAAAGAGGGTGGCTAAGAAATCTTTTGGCAAGGTTAAGCCATTGTTAAATCCACATTGCTTAATCATTCTCCTGCAATAACAGGAAAACATCTATATTGGAGCAATAGCCAGTGCATAGATTATCAGGATTACTGCTAGATGAGCATGTACATTACACACACACCCGCACACACACTCCCACGATACAGCGGTAACTAGCTGTGATTTTGAATTAGATTCAAATTGCGAAGTGATAGGCTCTTTTCGCCAGTGCTTTGTTAAACATGCAAATCTCTGCTTAACATAACAAATTACACATTGCATTTAAATTATATTTCACACCATCAAATCAATACTGTGTACTTATTTATTCCAGATATTGTTTTTCTTTTAAATAATATATGATATATTATTACCTAAAGTAATCCCTGAGGGCTGAGGGGAAGGGCTTTCAATGAGCTTCTGAAATTAACCGTTTACAAGGGTTATAAGGCCCTTTCAGCTCAACAACACCTGCACTCAACAACCTTCACGAAAGCAGGCAAAATAATGGATTCCAGGGGGAAATTGATGAAATAGTGTGGGGGACCGCCAATCTTGGGCGGAAGGATAGGAAAGCTACAGAGGACATGTCATGTTTGCTTCTTATTAGTAACTGTTGATATCCTACAGCCTAATATCTTTATTAACTCACTTTCTACCACCTATTAACTGCTTCCCAAACAGAACCTGTTCCTACAGTTATACAGTGTGTAAGGAATAAGAGGGGCGTTCCTCTCTCTCTCTCTCTCTCTCTCCCTCTGTCTCTCTGTCTCTCCCTCTCTCAGCTGTCATGTGTGCTCTTCTTCTATTGTATTGCGTTTTAACCCTCCTCTTGCCTCCCCACAGGAAGTGCATCACACATTAAGAATGTTTATAAGAGGCACGAGCTGATTTGTCAATCCATAACACAGCCATGTGTCCCACAGGAAGCCAAATAATGATTTTAACTGCCCGTCAAAAAGATTTATCCCCCTAATCTGCCCCCCAACGCCGCCCCACCCCCCTCACCCCGCCCCCCCACGACCCATCTGAGTGAAAGGTGCTGGCTAATTTACGATTGGACGGACAATGGGCAGTCCTTCACAATGAAGGAATGATCCGGCCTCCGGCAAAAATGGGTAATTTCCTCTTAATGTAGTGCTGTAAACATTTATCACCGCACCAGGCCCACGACAGCACTGCACTGTAGCTACCCAAGCAGTGACTACGTCACACGCGGCCGCGCTAGACTCCAGTGATCTGCGCGAGGAATTAGGGTGGCATTTGGGACTCGGTGCCTCGTTTGGCTGTGCAGCAGGGCCCCCGATTCTTCACCGCCCACCGTCTACCGGATTTCACAAGCGTGTGTTGCCCGAGATGTTATTAAAGATAGCCGTCCTCAAGCAATACACAGAAAGGCCTTCAGACGGAGATCAGAGGATTCCACGGAGGGACCTGAAAATATCATCCGTGTGTTTGCGTGCGAGCGCGTCTGCGCCCACACATGGAGACGGCACATACATGCATACTCCCTTGTGTATACGATGGCCCTGTGAAAAAGCAAAGACTACTGTCGAGGTAGCGTTGAACATCGCTTAAGGCTTCAGCTATCGCGTTACATAATGTAAATATTCCAACAGCCCTGGTCGTATTGACACTTTGGGACGTGTAATATTCCTGTGCCTGTTGGTAGTGGGGGTTGTTCATTAAGCAGGGGGATAAATAATGCACAGCCACATTAACTCTCAGCCTCCAACAGAACAGCAGTCCTTGCTGGCTGCACATTAATTCATAATGCAGGAAAATGGAAAAGACCGAGCGAGAAAGAGAGAGAGAGACAGAAAACAACAGAGAGGAGGAGAGAGAAGGAGGGCAGCTTGTATGCTGCATGCTAGTGCCGGTGTTGTCCAAGGCCACAAACGCATGCTAAGCAGTGCAGTGGGAAGGCCTAGGATGTGGTCCAATCGCCCTGGCTCCTGAGTATTCGCCAAAGAGCCAATGACAACGCACCTCCAGTCCTCTTCCGATAACAATAAGGCCGAAAGAAAGACTGAAAAGAAGACGATTCTTCATCGAAACTTAATAAATATTTTTTTTTCTTCCAACGCTGGCAGGGGTTTTGGACTAACCAAAGGTTGGTCAAGTCTCAGTTTAAAGGGGGAGCTCGGAGAGCCGGTCTGATTCCGGGGTGATTCTGTCGACAATCACACAGCCGGTTAAGTCCAGTGTCACAAAGGGATCAATACCACCTTAAGGTGTTTACGCTGGTACACTGGATTGACATGCTGTCTGCATGCATTTGCATTACACAGTCTGGGGAGAGGCGTGGGCCTGGGACTACGCATTAAAGTCCATTGACTCCACCAGATTCAGGCGGATCAATTGCAATTCCGTCAGTCACAATCATTCCCAAATGACCCGTTTCAAAGGACAGCCGAGGTTTCCATTAAGGAGAAATCCATTCGTTTCCTCACTTGCAAAAAGAAAAAGAAGGTGACCAACCGCACACTAGACGCTTTTCACAAAAGATCGGTGGTCCCAGCAGATGTTAGAGAGTGAGCTGGAAAGGTCTCTGTTCAATATATAAAATAATAACAACATGAGGACGATGATGACATTCTCAATACCGATGTCCTGATGGATGCTGGCACTGGTTCTTTTCAATACACCAGATGAAAGCTCCAAGTGCACTAAAGGTCTAACAGCCTGCCTCTGAATGATTCGTCTATAAACTAATGGGCATCTTAAAGTTCTTTAAGATTCAACGTACTTTGTGTTTGGATCGATGTGGATCCACAAGCCACAATGTTTCCCTTAAGATGTCTAAGATCCAGAGCCCATTTGCTGAGACATAACAAAAGCCCACTGCACCTTGTACCAGCAATTACCCGGGGTGGGTCCTATACGTAAATATACATGTCAACAGGGAAGGGTTGTTGATGTTTCCCCATTCTAAATGTTCACTACCATAAAGGTACCACATGTTGGAGTCAGTCTAGCAGTATTGGCAATGTGGAAAAACTAGGCAGGATACTTTAGTTTCAGACGTTTAATTGGAAAACACTAAATTGTTGGAACATGGGCAAAAAACTCTGTAGCTTCCAACAACAACTCCAAACTAACCAAAGTCACATATACTCTCAGCTACAACTACGCTGTGATGCCTTAACTGTTCAAACTAAGTTAATAATATTAATAAACAAGTTCCTAATTGGCTCCTAATACCCCTCCCAAACCGTAATTGTAGAAGGGGGCAGAGATCTCGACAGACCTTCAACACGAAAAATAGTGTTAAGATAATGCTGACATGATACTGTTGTTGTGCTGGAGTAATAAGCATTATTTTCTGATACTGTTGCTGTGCTGGGGTAATGTGCAGTCTCTTCTGCTATTGTTGCTGTGCTGAGGTAATGTGTATTATCTTCTGCTACTGTTGCTGTGCTGGGGTAATGTGTATTATATTCTGCTACTGTTGCTGTGCTGGGGTAATGTGTATTCTCTTATGCTACGGTTGCTGTGCTGGGGTGATTTGCAGTCTCTTCTGCTACTGTTGCTGTGCTGGGGTAATGTGTAGTCTCTTCTACTACTGTTGCTGTGCTGGGGTAATGTGTAGTCTCTTCTGCTACTGTTGCTGTGCTGGGGTAATGTGTATTATATTCTGCTACTGTTGCTGTGCTGGGGTAATGTGTATTATCTTCTGCTACTGTTGCTGTGCTGGGGTAATGTGTAGTCTCTTCTGCTACTGTTGCTGTGCTGGGGTAATGTGTAGTCTCTTCTGCTACTGTTGCTGTGCTGGGGTAATGTGTAGTCTGTTCTGCTACTGTTGCTGTGCTGGGGTGATGTGTAGTCTCTTCTGCTACTGTTGCTGTGCTGGGGTAATGTGTAGTCTCTTCTGCTACTGTTGCTGTGCTGGGGTAATTTGCAGTCTCTTCTGCTCTCCCAGATCCATAGTAGATCCATACGCACAGTGTAGTGGTTTGTTTCAGTAATTAGCAACACATATCGTGTGGGTCGGTGCTTCTCCTCTCTCTTTCCCTGTCGATGTCTGTCGGGCAGGGGGACATGGCAGGTCAGGAAGGTGCGCCCAGCTCAAGGTTACCGGAGACTCAGTGGGGCCTATTCTACCGACAGGACCTGTCTCTACAACTGAGTCAACGTTTCTCAATTGGTATAAAAATATTCAAAGCTCCGATGAAGTTGTACTTTGTACTTTCTAAAGCCACAGTTCAGATGTTGCTTTGTAATGAGTTGAACTTAATAGAAATCAATAGCGGCCTGGTGCGGTTAGGTGTTTTGCTCGACGTACTTACAGGCTCCCTCCCAGCTCTCAACCCACTGGAAAGTTCCTCATTGGGTTAAGGCATAACAATGCCCTCAAACGTTAACAGTTAATATCAAGGCAGCAATCACTTCTGTTAAAAGTTAAACCACAAACAAAATTTCACCTAAATGACAAAAAAGGACTATTTTAAACCCCAGAAGTGTTTAATTTAGGGTATTGTTGCATCTTGATGGTAAAATACTGTTTTGGTGTGTTTACATGTAAAGATCTGTGTATCGTTGACTTATATATCTATAAGGCTTATAGGACTAATGGTCTATCAAATGTTAAGTTCATTTTAGTTTTTATTCCATTGTTGTCTAGTATAAAATGTTGCTAGCTAGGGCAATTTACAATACAGTGCACTTGACCTGTAAACTGTTGACTGTGCCTAGCTTGCTGCAAGCTGATTGTTGAGAGATCGTTTTCTGGAGCAATTTGTCATTATTGTAGTAATCAGTGGTCTTACTACGGCTAAGCAGTCATCCATCAGCCTTAGTATAAAGCCCTTCACGTTTTTTGCAGAGGCATTTAAGTTGCCGAAAAAAGGAGAATGTTGCCAAAACCAAGACAGTCATACTGAGTTGTGGAGTTACTTGAGGTCGCCTGCAAGCCATACTCACACGTTGGTATCTTGCTTAGATTTGATACTATTATTCAGACAAGAAAAAACACCACGTAATTGTTTAACAATTTTTTGGAGAACAGTGCACAATACTCTGACGAGTCCCTGCTCCTCTGGGGTAACCCACTGTCATCACAAGATTGTGTCAAGGATACTACTAATAACAAAATCAACACCATAATATCATTAGTAGCAATCGACATAGGCCATTAAAAGGAAAAATAAAACCAAACAGGTGGATGCAGGGGAGATGGGTGGAATTGCATCAACATGCTAGTAAGATCACCACACATCAGAGCTGAATGACCAACCTGACAATTAAACAGTCGGTCTGAAATCTTCTCTCGTGATAGGAGCGACCTAACATCAGCTGATGTCTTTGGGCCAATGACCATGCAGGTTTCCCCTCGGAACTTGCTATGCTAATTCACCTTTTCCGTGTGTATCTTAGTACATTTTCTGAGAGCATTTTATTTCTGTTATTCATCTTTCTATAGTTTTCACAGACTCACAGGCAGTGACCCTTTTTATCACAGACCATGTGGTGTTTCTGTTCCAAGCAGCTTTTACGGCTGTCAATGTCCTGTCACCCAAGCAGCGTTTATTTTAGCCTGTGCTGCGCTTCAGGCCCTTGACTTCTTGGCCCTGATGTAACCACGAGTCACCCCCAGAAGAAACAGCTGTTCTATATGTTTTCTCACTGTCCGAGGGCCTCTCGTTCTTGTGATGGGGAGGATTTTCCGACTTCTCTTTACACTCTTCGGTCAATGTCCTCCATGCTGTCAAGGTAACATGGTGATTCAAGCTTCATTAAAGATCATCCTCCTGGGACCTGAAAAATGTGTATTCCTTAAAGCCGAATTAGGAAAATGTCACCACATTGACCGGATGGTGCAATGGAGATCCACGGATGCACTGTACGCTGACATCAATACTTGTTGTAGGCCAGAGACCTGGATTAGGCCACAGACATGGAGTAGGCTAGAGTCATGGAGTACACCACAGACCTGGAGTAGGCCATAGACATAAAGTAGGCCAGAGACCTGGAGTAGACCAGAGACCTAGAGTAGGCCAGAGACCTGGAGTAGGCCACAGACATAGAGTAGACCAGGGACCTGGAGTAGACTTGAGACCTGGAGTAGGCCAGAGACCTGGAGTAGACCAGAGACCTGGAGTAGGCCAGAGACCTGGAGTAGGCCAGAGAC
>JACXGK010007818.1:0-10160 GCA_016801125.1 Novumbra hubbsi
ACACCAAGTTGTTACACACACCCAGTGTTTACACCCCTGACTATACCAACACCAAGTTGTTACACACACCCAGTGTTTACACCCCTGACTATAGGGTCAGGGGAACGTGGAACAGACACACGCGGAACAGACGCACGCGGAACAGACGCACGCGGAACAGACGCACGCGGAACAGACGCACGCGGAACAGACGCACGCGGAACAGACGCACGCGGAACAGACGCCCTGACAGGGAAGCAAGGCAGAGCTGGGAGGCTAGAGATAACGTGCTGACGTGAGCTAGGCAGGGAGGATTCTAAGTCTGTGTGGGATACAGGAAGAGTCCGTTGGCTGTGTGTATTCTGGAGAAATCAGAATCATGGATGGCTGAGTTGAATTGCTCCAATGGCATAAGCCCTCACTGTACCTTTGTTTCCTTGACAGCGGGAGGGCTAAGACCTCTGAGCGAATTCAGGATAGTAGTGCAAGTAGCCCTGTGGTTCTACTGGAAGACATCGCTTTCTCTGGCTGCACCAGCCTGGCCTCCATGTGGCTGGGCCTTCCCCCAGAACCAGTCTCATCCAGGGACCTCTGATTTCCACCAGCGCCTAACTATAACCCTCTCCGCCTGTCATCGCCAACTGTGGTTAGCTTCAAGATAGGAAAAAGTATATTTGGCTGGTTGCCTGAAAACAGCAGATTACAGAAAATCCACCATTTGATGTCAGCGAGGAAACACAGGCAAGAGAGCAGAGACAGAGTAGCAGTCCATTCCAGAGCTAGGGAGATTCCTCCTATTTGGTTCATACTGATTAAATTAACTTAGGGAAGACTTCAGGGCCGCTTGTAAACTAGTCTTAATGCTATCTGCTCAGGCCACTGCAGTAAATCTGCCTCCTTAACAAATTCACTTAACTTCAGCAGATTTACTCAATTCAACTAGGCCATAGAAATGCCCTGGTAGAAGCAGGGTGATTCAAGACTGTGAAGCAGATGTGCTCGCTTTCCATTGGGGTGACCCAAAACACATTGAGATGCACTTGGCCCATCGAAGAATGCATTAATTCAGTCTGTCTTCCGGCCTACAAAAATACTTCCATCGAGTGCATTGTCTTCTTCAAAATGTCCTGTCGGAGCCGTTCAGCTCCAGCAGCCATGGACAGCTTAACAGTTGCCGAGCTCAGCAGCAGACCTGGGCTGGAGCGGTGGTACCCAACACTTTCAGGGCTTACCGGTTGTCGTTGAGTTGGGTGTATCGTGGCTGAGGGTCTGGATCTCCGTCATTCACGTCGTAGCTGGCATCTGGGTCCTGCGGGCAACAGACAACCTGATTGAGCTGCAACGGTACACAAATTCGTAACCATACAATCAGGTGCTGACAACTCTTGACAGTTCAGCCATTCATGGTTTCTAAACATAATTGATCCATACAAATAAAAACATAGCTAGCTACAATGTGTTCAAATGCCTCTTGAATAAAACCGAGCTGAGAAAGAAAACAGAGTAGGAGTTTAAACCTGTGCCTTTGCAAACGTCGTAATTGAAAAAATAATACTTGTTGGAGCTTTTCCATATTCACTTTTGTGAGCCAAACTCAAGAAGGAACAGCTGCGATGTCAAGTGTTGGTATTGGTAAACAAGCATTGTATAATCCTCCAGCTGCATTTACATATCCAGTGTAGCATTTCAGTAATCTACAATGGTGATTGAAAGAGAGTTGTTGATAAAACAGTGGCGGATCTGTACAATGTCGTCCTGATGGCCTGCATTATTTTTACTAAACATCGTAAAATATCTGGATCAGTTAAAAAGACATCCTGGCACAGGTTGACAAGTGTTCACTGAATCAACAGCCACGGTGCAATATATAAACACAATGAAACAACACAACTTTGTCTCCCCCATTGCATTCACGTAGCCCTTAGCAGCAGTCTTATCGAGCTGAAGAAATGACAAAATGACATTGTAAAACAATGTTTGGGTCACATATTGCACTTTATTTTTGGAGCAATCATTAGGCATTCCACTTTATTTATTGTTGCAGCGTCTTGATATTTATTGTTTTCAGCAACTTGATGATGATGTTGATGACACATAAAGGAGGTCACGACTGACCGACCAACCACTGAAGCCGGAGGATCATTGTGATACTTACATAGTTGGATATCAGGTCTGGGTGGTTCTTCTCTATACCATCATCCAGGATGGACACCACAACTCCCTTCCCAGTGAATCCCATCTCCCAAGCACCTTTAGCATTCAGGTCCCGTTGATTAGCATTGTACTGTGGAGGGGGAAATCACCAGCGACTATCAGTGGTGTTTAGAGGTCAATGACAATGATATCTTAAAGTTATCAAAAATCTTCTCAAATTGAAACATGTATCTAAATAAATAAAATACTCTTAGCTTATCTCTAAACAGAGATAAGCACATTTTGCAGGTTCTATGTTTATGTAAAATTTTAATATTACAATATTACAATCACATAGTCTTCCGTCTATTAAAAACATAAACATTTACCTTCATCAGCTGGGAAATAAAAATAATCTGGCTTAACAGAGAGTTAACAGCACTCTTGTCTCAAGAGCAAAAAAGAGCTTATGCTTTTGAAACATGCGAACACAGACAGAGGAAGAGAGGCATTTAGGCTTGCAGCTTAGGCAGGAAGTCATTTCTGACTTCTGCGCATTAAAATAAGTACATGATCGGGGTGGAGGGATTTAAATCAGGAAAAGACAAAGACAGGTTGTCAGGAAAAGAAAAATGGAATTGAACTGGATAGGGACAGAACCGGAATGAATTAACAGCCCTGTCAACCTCGGTTCATATCTCAGACTGCCAGACTGATGCCTATGAAATGATGTTTGTTAACCATGGTTGCATTTTTTGTTTTTCCCAAAGTTGTTCTTTACAGAAAGTAGTAATGACAGTAAGACACTAATCATGTTGGGCGCGAATGGATTTATTTATTATTCCTGAAAGGATTGTTAGTTCTTCGTAACACTAATATGGAGGCTGGTCAATACACAGTCAGACCATTATGTAGTGCTAGACAGACAGACAAGACATTCCCACTAACAGGAAGGCCAGCAGACAAGCTCTTCACATAGCAGGAAGCACCAGTCTCAGACCAGACAAACCAGACTCATCTTAAATCTCCTTTAAAAGGCAGCATTGGAGGCAGGTGCAACCGTGAATGTCTATCCATGGTCAACCAACAGCAAGGCGTAGTAATGAAAGACTCATGAACGAAGCTGCCTTTGAAATTGCAAACAATGCTTAAAGCTTTGTCCGTCGTTTCTCTGCACGAGACAGACTACGATGAGCTGCGGTTATTGATAACTAATGTATCAGTAAGCAGAGAAAGCAGCATCATAGACCAACTATACAGTATAAACACTGACCAGCTGGGCCTAGTCTTATTGAGGGGCTTGCAGTATTAACTGACAAGCTGATTATAATACACACAGACACAATTATCCTACAGCTAAAATGGTGCAAATGCCCACTTTATCCATGATAATAAAAACACTCAAGACCTACAAGCACCCCCTCTACACCTCACTCTACAGTACCCTTACTAAACCCCCTCTACAGTACCCTTACTAAACCTCCGCTACAGTACCCTTACTAAACCCCCTCTACAGTACCCTTACTAAACCCCCTCTACAGTACCCTTACAAAACCCCCTCTGCACCTCACTCTACAGTACCCTTACTAAACCCCCTCTAGAGTACCCTTACTCAACCTCCTTCTCAACAACAGCTAGAGAGCAGTCCCCACTAGCAGCAGCTAGTCCGTGTGTCAGTAGAGATAGCTAGCAAGCTGTGGGCGATAGTGCTGTGAACTCCGGAGGGGAATTAAACACAGCTAGGAACACTGGGGCAGTGAGCAGCCGGTACACACCCCAGCCAACTCCCAAACAACCGCTTGGGGACAAGGGGGAAATTGGATTTGCTTCAGCTCCAGCATGTTGGAGAATAAGTAAGGAAGGTTTGCTTGTTGAGAATTACAATTAACTCTTTCATACTGCCTGGAACCTTCTTTTTCTAATAATAATTAAAGGTGGAGAACAGTGAAGAGAAGAAATCACAAGTTCTGCAATTGGTTTAATTTGGTCCTTTAATTGCATTCACTGTCTCGTTTGGGGACGGTCCCATTGTCTGCTGAATACAATAAATGAATGAATTCAATTTAATATTGGAAACCCAAATGTGTATGCAGTTCTGATAAAGGCTATGGTCATTAAGTAGTCCATTTGGCATTAACCGAGACCCATTATTAACCGTGACACATTATTGCATCCCCTCCTTTAGACAAAGGACCTCCAGCTATATTTAAACGTGTGATTAAAAAAAGGAAAAAGAATCTCAGCCAAAAAGGAAATATTCAGTTTGAGTTATTAAGTATGGACCGACAGATGAAAGAGAGCTGGAATATGATTTAGCAGCGTGTTATGGGCCTTTTAGTAATTTCCCTTCTAATAAGTGACTATTGTGCCCTGGTGTCTGGTCAGAAAACAGCCCAAGCACAGTAACAGATTACTGATCAACTGACAAGAAGTTTAACGGTCTTCTGAAAACACAGTGATGGGCAGGCATCTGAGGTTGGTCCTAAAATGTAACTGCACACACTGAAAAAGCCATTGCGGCTCAAGAACATGCATCTTTATAGAGAACATAAAAGCGCTGAGAGTGGGTATTGATTTCAGTCTCGCCTTATGTACTTGAGACAGATTTGTCATACTGTCCTTATTGTAAAAGAACACTGATAAAGAGACTTGGTCTACTTACCAGGTACCACTGCTGGGTGAACTTGGGGTCTGAGGGCTCTGTGTAGATGTCCCTCTTCTTCCTGCTCTTTACCACCTGCTGTTCTACCCACGTCACCTAAAGAATATTTACACAGGGACACAGACAGAGAAAGGTATTGATCTTCACCGCATCAAAGATTCGGCTCGGGCAGTCTCCATATTATGCAGATGCGATAGACACTTAAACAGAACACCAGCTTCAGTCACAGGAAGGACATTACTACCCTGAAGACAGGTTTCTTTAGTTTACATTCCACTCACTGCACTTCAAGACATGTTTCAAAATGTATTTGAGATTGGAACTAAGATGAGGACACTATATAGAAGGCCTGTTCATTTGGAGCCGAAAGGAAGAACAGTACTAACACAGGTTATGAGAAATAATTACGATCAGGATCCAACATGATTGTCCACCCAAATTAAAAGATACATCCCATTTTTCCCTGAGAAGCAGGATGCGAGAGATAAAAGCAGAGGCTCTACCCCACGTATTCAGGAGCTGCTCATTAGAGACAGAGCCTAATGAAGGTCCGGACGGAGACTAATTAAAACTGCTAGACGAGGGTAGATAGAGGACCACACACACCGTAACAAGAACACAGAAACACACACGCCAATTCACATTAACACAGACAAGGAGAGATTCACATACAATCAGCCGGATTACCACAGATAGGAGGACATCCTCACTCACGCACACACACCCTTTCACTCTTTCATCCAATCACGCACGCATTCACGTGCACACCCTCGCATGTGCACACACACTCTCACTCCATCAATCAATCAAGTGTTCCACCTCATCAAAGTTCTTGTACATATATCGTGCCTAAAAACCCCAGAATGAGTCTAATTCTTCCACACTCTCGCACGCATATCCTGGTATGCATAAGCACACAAACTCTCTCTCTCTGGTCCGGTGAAACATGTGAAATGCTTTGGTCTGACCAGAACTGAAAGGCCTAGAAACTGACTGACAGTGTGGTTCACCTGGTAGCTGACATGGCTCTCTGTCAAACATGTGCTGTCAAAACCAGACCTCCACGGTCACCGCTCCCCCTGCTCCAGTACACAGTGAGTTAGTTGCGTTCTGAACTCTGTAGCCGCAAGGAGTATTGGATGGAAGTGTCCCATGTTATCTTGGAACGTGTCACGCCACAACAACCATTTTCACCATGTACACTATAAAATAAATGCATTCACGACGCTAGTCTGGGATGAAGTCGTGTTTATTTAAATAAAGCTATTGTGGTGGAAAAACACCACACACACACGCCCTAGTCTCCCTACCCGCTGGGCTCCACCACACAGGGGGGTGGGGTTCATTCTTCTCCAGGAGCTCAGAGGCAGATCGCACACAGGGATGCGGAGGACAAGCCACAGGGAGAACCGCTTCAAGGACAGAGGCAGACCTGAAGGACAACCAGGAGCTCCGTCTGCCAACGTAAGCCACAGGTCCACACGAGGAAAACAAAAAGTGGCTCGAGTTTTGGGACCGGATGTGTTTACAAGAGTCTGTGTTGAAAGCCCCGGGTCGCCAGTTATTCAGAATCACACCGAAGCAGATGCTTCCACAGTGGGGGTCTCCTTCACAAGGTCAACCCACTTAGAGGGCCAGAGGCCTGGGGTTGGGTAGCTACTCCACTGACCACATCAACATGGAGTGGGAGGTAACATGGGTGATTATGTCTTCCGGAAAAAAACATTCCCTGCGGTCTGGACAAAGCAGTTGTTCTGAAACAGGAGAGGTTTAGGAAGACCAAAGTCCTGGCATGGAAATATAAGAAGCGTACCCCATATTCTCCTCCAATCGGCACTGATGCCAAGGTCGGAGAAAGCGGTCTGACAGGATGCCACCAGGAATTTGTTATCACCTGTCCAATTTAATGTCAGTGCCGACATGGGGAAGGAGATGGGGAGAGACAGCCATGGTAGACTTTTGAGATTAGGCGCCTGTCTACACTCCATTACCCATGGGTCCATGGGGCTTCCTGTCAGAAAGCAACACAGTTTCCATTATCTGTAATTCTGGCTGCAGTCATGGAACACAAGGTAGATCAGCCCTGTTTGCTCCAGTCTGCTGCTTCTGTCTGCCCAGCTGCTCTGCTCCCCGCAGAGGCCACAGGTTGAGCGGAAACCAGGTTTAAAAATGGAAACCGCGATATTGCAAAGTGATGTTTCCCTGACTGTTAAGTCGTACTATACTATACACCACAGACCGAGGCTGGATCAGCCAGGCAAAGAGAGGCTACGGAAGGAGAGATCCTGCTTGTGTTGTGAAACACTCTGGCCCCTCTCTCGTGCAAACAAATCATTAACACGGTCCACTACAAGACCCCTTAATCGCAGCTCAAGGAAACTTAGTCATGCATGTAGATAAGCTGCTGGTACCGGACTACATGCAGTGTTCAGCGAGAGCACCGCCAGCCAATTAGGAACAAAGGAAACCTCACTTTACATGAAAACAACAGACTCCGCGGTAACTAGGGGCAACACTGTGTACCGTCTGCATTTGACCAACGAAGCCAGTCATCGTTTTCATCCACTCTGCCAACCAGAACAGCGGAAGACTGCTTGCTGGTCAGCATCAGGCGGTTCAGGCAGTCGTTTGTCACCTTGTTGTGCAAGAGACCACACCTTTGATGTTGTAGATGGACAAGTTCATCCAGGGGATGGGGGGCGACGGGTTAGGGCTCCGGCCTGTTAATGAACAGACAGGGGATAGGGGGCGACGGGTTAGGGCTCCGGCCTGTTAATGAACAGACAGGGGATAGGGGGCGACGGGTTAGGGCTCCGGCCTGTTAATGAACAGACAGGGGATAGGGGGCGACGGGTTAGGGCTCCGGCCTGTTAATGAACAGACAGGGGCGGCCAAGGGGGTTAGCCACTGTGGGGTTATTGATTAAAACAGGTTGGCCATGACAGAGAACGTTCCCAGAGTAGCCAAATCCCCTCTAGTAAGATGCACTGGGTTATCAGTTGTGTCTGGCTGCATGGGGGGGGGGGGGGGGGGGGCTAAACCTCTAGAAGCAACCAATATTTTTCATATAACTGGCCTCTTCAAACAGACTAAACAGTCCACCCCATGAGCGGCATTAAGAATGGTCAATCTCGGCCCAAAACTGAAGGCAAATAGACAGTTGGGGGGATAAACAACCCTTCCTAATGATGGATTTAGAATCAACACTTTGTTTCACAATGTAACATGCTACATGCAAGTCCATTTTGATTCTGTAAATTTTTGGTTCATTACGTATTACCATCCACCCCTCGGCAAGAACCACAGCGGTTTCCAATATTCATTAAGCCTAATTGACTTTGAAAAAGTTTCCCTATCGCAAACAGAGACAATTAACCAAATGTTTAAAAAAGGAGAAATGTGAGCGAGGGAGGGAGAGTCTCTGGGAATTCATGAACAGACAGTCTGAGGTGGACCAGAAGCGGGGGACCAGCTAGCGATTAAGCGATAAGATCTGCATGATAAATGGGTTCGGAAGCCAGCTATCTGAGGCGGCTTTTCTCATTGCTCAAGACCATTCACATACAGGACTGCAGTAACCTGGTTAGACGATGTAGTTCAGCAGATACTGAGCAGACCGGTCTCTGGGTCTTTGTTCCTGCTCTGCTCTTTCTGCCCATTTCTCTACAAAGATAAAAACATCCAAAAGGGAACACTACCTTATGGCAACACCAGTGTCAAATGGCTGTAGTGAAGGTAGATATATGGAAACGCTCCAGGGAATTTCCCTGACCAGACTTCTGACCAGGAATACCTCTAAGTGATAATAAAAAGGGCTGTGTTGATTGCCAATTCTACAAGTATATCATTTAGGGCTAGCGGCAAACTAACCCCAGAAAAGCAACTGTTGACTGCCAGTCAATATCAGAGTAATGCATCGCCACTAGTGAATAAGCAGTTGGGCACAAGCCAGGCATTAGCTCCTGTCAGCCAGCCTGAGGTTTGGCAGTCCCTGGATGTTCAGTCCACACTAATGTGACAGTCTACGAGCGTGGTTTATTACTTCTTTTGTTTGCGCACCATCTCCCCTGCCGTGAGTGCTGTGGGCCACGGGGCTGACCTGAGGAGGGAGGAGGCGCAGGGAGGCTCCCCTTTCTCTGAGGTGCTCTGGGAGAGAAAGAATTCAACAACAGGAAATGGAGCAGCAGCAGAGAGGAAATCCCGTACATTGAGTGGCGAGCAGAAGGGTGGGACAAGGGGAGAATCCAGAGGAGGGGGGGGTTTGAGTTGAACTGCACTCTTTGGTGCTGTGCTACTAAGACTAAACAGAAGATCGGTCACAGAACACTTTCCCATGGTACACCGGCTCAAGGCAACATCTGCCAAAGTTGGCCCTATCTGCTGGCCAAATCACCTGAGAAACTAAAAGCACAAACAACAACAAAGTTGACACACAGTGAATAAAAAAAACTCCCTAGTATGGTTGAGACTTTGGAAGAAACCAACAGAGGAACCAAACACAGAGTGGTGGCCAGCCCTCTTCAGACTAGTCCAGCTATAGCCCTGAACACACAATTGGCTTCCAAAGTTAGTCATCTGGGAACATGCAACCTTTCAATCGTGTGTTCCCAGGTGATGTCAGTGAGTCATTGAACAACCCTGGGAATGTAACTTCAGTACAACGTTTAACCACAACCCAACAAGGACACACACTCTGAATCAGCCCATCCTGTGTACCTTCTGTGTGTTCTGTACAGCATGTGAACTGTCAGCACACAGGTAATGCTTCTATATGACTCAACCCATTAGCAGAACCAGGCCAGCGCAGTACCACATTACTCAGAAAGAGGCGAAAACTGTGTGTGTTAATGTTTCCTGGGATGTAGGCTGTGGGTTTGTGTAACAGAACTTTATTCTGATCTTCCCATCTGGACCTGAGCTGTGCTGAGGGACCAACAGATGAGCGGTGCGGAGCATCTGTTGCAGATGGCGGGACATTCTTGTTGATCAAAGAGCTTGCCTTTCACAGCCCTGAAAGCACAGCCGGGCCCAAAGAGCCAGAGACTCTTGAGACCAGTGGGCCACAGAGGTCTGAACTACACCCAGCCCCTAAAACACTAAATCACAGAGCTGTAAACAGACACTGATCACTCAAACAGTACTCAACAGTACTACACAAATTCACACAAGTAAATGCACATCCTCCAATGTGTATGTGAGTAGCACATTTAGGATGCTTTTATCATCCCTAAAGCAAAGAAACCAGACCGCCAGACATTACGAGGTGAGAGATACATCCATTAAAAGCAGCTAAGGCATGACAGCTCCTGTCTCCTGTGACTATTATCTCAGAGGTGACCCTTGCCCTACGGCCTAACTAAAGGTCAATCCACAGGTGGTGATGCAG
>JACXGK010007818.1:10260-23936 GCA_016801125.1 Novumbra hubbsi
GCTACAGCAGACGAACCCTTTTAACCTTCCATCTCACTTACTGCACCCAACAACCTCACTCTTCCACACCTCACACAGATGGTGATGCTGCTCCACCTGCTCATCCACCTGGCTACAGCAGACGAACCCTTTTAACCTTCCATCTCACTTACTGCACCCAACAACCTCACTCTTCCACACCTCACACAGATGGTGATGCTGCTCCACCTGCTCATCCACCTTGCTACAGCAGACGAACCCTTTTAACCTTCCATCTCACTTACTGCACCCAACAACCTCACTCTTCCACACCTCACACAGATGGTGATGCTGCTCCACCTGCTCATCCACCTGGCTACAGCGGACGAACAATTTCAAACTCACCCCTCAAATACAGCTTGAAGTATAAGTATAGGTACTTGTCATTTCGTTTAAAGTTAAGTGAGGGTGAATGAAAATACAGAATTGAAACTGCTTGACTATAAAAACCTTGGTCAAGCAACAGACCTGTGGACTAAAAAGGGGAAAATCTCTTAATCTCCTTCTAGCTCCTTTTTGTGCTAAACACTCACTCTCACCCCCCACTCAATACTAAACACTCACTCTCTCCCTCCACTCAATACTAAACACTTACTCTCACCCTCCGCTCAATACTAAACCCTCATGCTCCCACAAAACTTCGGCCAAAGGCTCTTACCTGAGGCTCGTTCTGTAGCCGGACGTGTGTCCCTCTGTGACCTGACAAAGACCTCTTCTCGACAGAACGATGCCGGAAGTGATAGACATCACCAAATACCTGCAAACAAACACATACACAGGTATTCATATTAACACCAATTACCTTACACACATCCAGTCATAAACCCCTGCCGTATGAACGGCATTGTTTAAGCAGTAGCCCATCAGCATTACCACGTGTTGGATGATAAAAAGTTAGTGCATTTGCACTGTTAAACGTCAAAGTGTAGGAGTCGTATACTTGACATCCATAGATGTATACATGAGGGAGTGTGATAACAGAAGCCAGATACCAGCGAATGGTGATAGCACTGCAATAAACACCATGTCTCAGTTACTGTACCGCCATAACACACACACACACACACACACACACAAACACACACACGACCGTGGCTCAGTATCGTTATGAAACGACATGACATTCTCCCTAACATGTTTAGGAACAGTTAACAAGATGAACAACAGCAATATAAAAGTGTGGTGCCACAATTGCATTGATTTGGTGAGAATTTAAGGGCCTAACCTGCTGTAATCCAGTGATGGACAGAGCCAACCCTGGTGTAATCCAGTGAGGGACAGAGCCAACCCTGGTGTAATCCAGTGAGGGACAGAGCCAACCCTGGTGTAATCCAGTGAGGGACAGAGCCAACCCTGGTGTAATCCAGTGAGGGACAGAGCCAAACCTGGTGTAATCCAGTGAGGGACAGAGCCAACCCTGGTGTAATCCAGTGAGGGACAGAGCCAAACCTGCTGTGACCTCACTGGGTGAGACAGGTCTGGTCCCAGTATATGTGCTGGAGAGAAAGCATGTGATGCAGAGGCACTCATCTAACCCATAATCCTTTGCTCTCAGTTTAGTTGTTTGAAAGTTAATGATGTCACACCTTTAGCCATATGATGACAAACACACATCATTGTCGTCAAACTGCCATAAATCCCTGCACCTTTCCCAGTGACAGACAGGCCTGTGACGGTAGACCGTAGGAATACGACTCACATAGCCAACATACAATGACTGAATACCCATCCAGAGACAGGTAGTAAGAGCATGTAGGCCAGACCAGGAAGTGAGAGAACTATCATTCTAGACCAAGAACATGAAACATGAACAGAACCCTTTAGACATAAAAAATGACATTTTAATGTCTAGAGAGAGAAAGCCCCCCCACACACACACACACCGAGGAGGAGGAGGAGAGCCTAATGGCAGCCTGATGGGTTTTGAATGGCCAATTAATGATTCTATTAAAGAAAACAGAGGTGTATAAATCATTGCCACTAACTAAAGCATGCCAGTTAGATGTGTCTACAGCATTTACAGTGCTGGAGGGGCAACAGAAAATGTTCACACCCAACGAGGGAAATGAAGCCGAAGACACTTGAGTGGCACCAGCGAGAACACATGGATGTCAGAAAAATATATATAGTACAATCTCTCTCTAGTTTCGAGGTCACATTGATTGTGCTAGTTGCCCTGGACGGCAGGGACAGTACAGTAGAGTAAAACAGAGACGCAGCAGTGGAGAGTGTTTGGGGGGGGGCATTCCACTCCAAGCAGGTCAACACAAATAACCTCTCCTCTGAGACGTCAGCCAGAGGACAATAGAGAAGTAACAACCCAAAGAGAGTAAATGGCATGCTTCACATCCAGACGACTCCCAGAGATGGTCGGTGTTTGCCTGACTACCCCAGGAAAACTCATCTGCGGATCTATCGCTGACAGCATCAATCCATCTGAGACTAACGCCAGCGTGTTAAGTTTGACCAATGCCAAAAAGAGAGGTGCTGTACAAAACAGACACCTGATGTGATTATCCCTAACATTGAAGCCAATGACATCTTTATAATGGACCTTCACTAACCGGTGTTCTGGCTCTGAGCCAATGACTTCTGGGATTAAATGAGCAGTTCAATTGGTTTTGCAATTAAGCAGTTGTGTGGGAGGTGGCCCGATACTGACTTATTGCAGAGAGCGACCTAACATCTGTGTTTGTTGCGTTTGGCTGGATCAAGAAGCTTGTATAGCAAGGCAGTGTGTTGTGTGTGAGTGTGTGTGAGCGTGCAGAATGTGAAGCCCAGAGAAAGCAGGATGAAAATGGAATAAAATGCTGACGTCCAGCACAAAAGACCATAGAGCCTTGTCCTATTGACAGCATGAGAGAGAGAAAGAGAGAGAAAGAGAGAGAGGGCAAGGGGATGAAGACCTGGAGCAATGGGTGCCGAGGTGAGAGGGGCCCATGGTGTGCAAGCCCAGATAAGAGCCTGAGAGGGTGGGCATCGATCAAAGGCACAGCGGAAGGAGGCTGGAAGGGGTGGGGATGTGAATGCGGCTTTAATGGCGAGCAGCAGGGTCCAAATCACATCAACACCAAGCAAAAGGGACACGTGAAACAAAGCAGCCTGGATTGTGAACCAAAGCAGCAAGAAGTGATTGCTGTTTAGGATCTGTTATCCACTTTAGAGTGCTTCATAAGCATGGATATTAAGGTTCAAACATCTGAAAACATTTCTGTATTCCAAAAGCATTCAACACTCTTCTTTCTGTATTCCAGAGCGAGCACATCTAATTACACTTGTCAGCTAATCGTGAAGCCCTTGATTAGAGTATCAGGTCTGTACAGGGCCACCGCAAATTGTGAAATGACCGGGGGTCCTTGAGGAAGTTCAATAACGCTTTGTTAATTTACAAAATAATGTTTTTAGCCTGAGATTTTACCACTGATAACATCAGATAATGGGGCTGCTGAAGTCTTGAATGTACCCAACCTCACCACTGGAAGACAGGAGTTCGAAGAGTACGGAATGTTCTGAAAGCCAAGTGCCCAGCAACACACCACTGAGTAAAAGGTCATCTCATAACAACGTAATTAGGGGTTAGGCTTCTGCTAAGCCCTGGCGGACTGCTGCTGTCCATTCAGAAAGACCCAGACTATTAGAAGTGAGTTTGTAAAGGGAGAAAGGTTAATGGGCCTTAACAATTCCCCCTTTGAACTGCAGAGCTTACAACCGCATTGACAAAGTCTTTCTGATTCTATAACAATCACTACTGATTTAAGTAAGGTTGTGAGAAACGGAAGGTTATCAAAGACATCAAGAAAAAGGTTGTGAAGAGCAACATAGTGGTTCCTGGGGGGACCCAAACGCCTGTGATTAGCAGATCGTAAAATGCAAAAGCCCCAAGTCATCTGAAATTTAACGTAAAGTGTTTTTTCTTCAAAGCTGCCATAATCACCACAAAACTGCTGTTATGTCTAATAAGCCACTGTCTAAACAAAATGTAACACTCTTATTGACCCCTATATAAAAACACCTCACAAGATGAATAATTAAGTAAATGCTTAAAGTAGACAGATTATTGAGTGTTCTCCCTCTGTGGTGTGGTGAGGGTGAACACACATGCCCTGATCCAACTTTATGGTCGGGTGAGCACTGTGAAAAAAAGTAGACCGGGAAAGATTCTTGAGAGCAAACTGTCGCAACTAACACGATCAGAGTGGATGGGCGATGGGTGACTTATTTTAGAGATCGTTTAACAGGTAGAGGATCTGTGGCCCTGATGCTTTGCTGCTCTGAGTTGAGGCTGGCACGGAAAACATCTGGCGGATGACATTTTAGAGAATGTCACGACCAGTGGGAGGCTAACCCAATTACCAAAGAAACGACCCCTGACCCCTCAGCCAAAGTCCGGAAACACTCAGTCCTTGGATAAAGACCTGACTGCTAAGCAGAGAACACACACACTCACATATGAACACAGACAAACACTCTCACAAACATAAACCCATCCAACCCCAAAAAAAGCCCTTGGCTTATCATGGGTCTGTGTATGCATTTGTGAACCAAACTTAAGAGCCTTATTGTTATCTATCTGATCTGGCGTCCACGTTGTGGGAGGTGAACTAGAGCCGGACTGTGTGAGAAAAACAGGCTGTTTGCTGCAGGAGCACGCCGAAGAGGTTTAAACAAGGGCGGCTAATGTGGAAAAACAGCTGGCTCAGATTTCAGTGGACACCATTACCAACGTGAGAAGGAAACAGAACTTCAGGCTCTCCACGTCTCACCCCTTCCCTGTCTAATCTGTCAGCCTCATGGGGATGCAGAACAATGGGTTCAATACTTAGTTTGTTCCTCAAGCCCTGTTGAATCAACGGCAAGACATCTGTCATCCAAGATTTTCTTCAAATCACGTGAGAAGTTTGAGATATCATTAATTCAATAAGCACAGACGGAGATAGGTAGCACTGGGGGACAGCAAACATTGCCACATACATACCCACCATTATGGTCTCAATACACAAAAAATGTTTTCACTATTTATAGTTACATTATCAACTTCACATATATATATATATATATATACATATACATATACATGTGAAGTTGATAATGTAACTGTACTCTCCTATATTTAAAACAACTTTTAGGACATTCTCAGTGGGAACACAAACGCCTCGGCCAGATGTACAGGTTGCTTGGGAGCAACACCCAATACGAGGCTGAGCCAGGTGGCAGACAGAACCAGACGGCACATGGGCAGGCCGCTGGGCCCAAGCACCCGCTTCCCTAATAAAGGCCAGGCAGGCAGGTCAGACAGAACCAGACGGCACATGGGCAGGCCGCTGGGCCCAAGCACCCGCTTCCCTAATAAAGGCCAGGCAGGCAGGTCAGACAGAACCAGGCTGCACATGGGCAGGCCGCTGGGCCCAAGCACCCGCTTCCCTAACAAAGGCCAGGCAGGCAGGTCAGACAGAACCAGGCTGCACATGGGCAGGCCGCTGGGCCCAAGCACCCGCTTCCCTAATAAAGGCCAGGCAGGCAGGTCAGACAGAACCAGGCTGCACATGGGCAGGCCGCTGGGCCCAAGCACCCGCTTCCCTAATAAAGGCCAGGCAGGCAGGTCAGACGGGGTCAGGCTCTCATGCCCTCACACAGCAGAAGGATGTGTTTCTCCTTCCTCCTGCCAGAATAACGCACCTCCTCTCCTCCCACTCGTCCTTGCTGGCGGCTGTCTTCTGTCATCTCTTTCTAAGGTTCTTTTTTTCTCCTTATCCTGTGTGATCTTTCCCCGTCCTTTTATCTTGGGTTTGTTTTCTTAGTGAGATGTTCCAGTGGGTCTGTGTTAGAGCCCTATCAGCAGGGCGGACGGTTAAGAGTGGTTTTCCACTATGATGGTTTTACTTCACAGATGTTTTAATAGTGTGAATGGGCAAAATGTCAGATGCCTCAAGGATCTTTTCTGTCACAACGGCTGTCTACAGAAAATGTTTGCTCCATGTGAATGGGAGGGAACTGGGTGGGGACACGGGAAACACTGGTTCTGTAGGTCCTTCCATGTCCATGAACAAAAAAGGAAAAACAGTGAAGAAGCATTTTGTCTTTTGGAAGCAACTAAAAACCTCTCGCAGGTAGACAACATAGTCAGTTTATACCCCATCCAGGTCAGTGGTCTGACAATTACATATTGTTTTACCTTGATTTAAATGAAATCGTTTTTCACAGACTAAACCGGCTTAAACGCACTTGGGCCCAGAGATGCCAACTTTAACTTCCAGGCCATTGTTTTACCGGAGAAAGCAATATAAAGAATGTTTGGGGAGCCCAAAACAATGGGAATTCTTACTAAAACTGACTGTCTCTGACTACTGGCACCTGGAGAGTCAAAATCACACCACTACAGCTGCTTACCTGCCAGATGAACCAGTCTGTGTTTGAAACCTTAAATGGCCACGCTCATTTATCCACATTCTGTTCAATCTACAAAATCCTTCGCTCTGCACTCAGAGTTTATCACTCGCTACATAGCAAACTGCCTGTCTAAGCTTCCATGAGAACAGCTTGTAGCAATAGACTTAATATCTCTGACAGGAACAACTGATTTAGAAATGCCTTGGGTGAAAGTAATGGTGTCATTTTAAAATGAAAAAGATTAAGGGCAGCCATATAAACTGCAAGAACGGTCTTAAAAAAGACTAGAAAATTTAACTATTCTTGAAGATACCTTGAAATAGGTGAAACAGGAGGAAGCAAGGAGATAATCATGGGGACAGCATGCGTACAACATTCCAGGGTCCTGAAACAGCCTGGCTCCAGTTTTACAGCCCTTATCTTCAGGCCCCATCGTTATCCATTATAGCCTGATCCATGCGGCTGAGCACCAGTCACCAGACCACTCAGAACATGGGACTAGGTAACCAACTCAAAGCAACATTGCCCGTTATTGAAAGACCCAGTGTGATGTTTGCCGTGTTCAGTGTTGACAGGGGCACTACCATCAGGGTGATCTAAGGTTAAAGGTTGAAGTTGACAGGTATGATAATCTCAAACAGCAAAATTATGATCATCATGAGAATCCTTCATTTTAGAAAGAGGACATTTGTTACACAATTAAAATGATTTTAAAGCATGGTTGAGTTGTAATGAAAACAAAGGCACATGATTACTGCATGTCATGTCTAGTAAATGTTACAAGCCCACCCCATTGAACCCCAAGCTAGCCTTGTAACAGACCGGCATATTTCTGCTTGAAAGAATATGTGAATGTGCATGTTATGTTCAAATGAGAAAAAAATATATAAAAAAATATACAAAACAATATATATAAAAAAATAATGACAAAAGAAGCAACAAAATATAAAGCATTCACTGTTATGCCTCACTCATATATGGTCCAAGAATTACTTTCGTGATTCGCATGCAACTAATTCGAATACCAATGAGAATAGGTATAAGTGCAGCAGTTGACGTAACCGAAAAGGATCCAGATGAGGCTGATGCTATCAAAACGTTACCGCAACGCAAGTACATGTTAATAACGCATAAGCAGTCTTGCTCCCAATTAGATGTAGATGCACACAGGATGCATTAACCCCCACCCAAACCCCGCAAATGGTATACCCACTAGACAACTAAACTACACCACACCACTGGGTCTGGCCAACGCATCATTGATTGTGACCATCTGTATTTTAGGAAAACGTCCAGACCATTTCAAAGAGCTAAGTCAAATTAAAAGTTATTGAGAATAATAACTGGTTTATTGGGGTGTTTGGGCACATTAAAGGATCCCCATTAAATAAATAATATTGGATAAAACGCCTGATGGAATCAAAGAGTTTGATTTCAAAGAAGAAAACAGGTTTATAGGCACACACCCAAGGTTCCTCATCAAAGGGCTCAATCAAAAACAGAATGTCATCAAAACAATTGTTAAAAAGATCACAATGCCCGCTTTCCATCTATGACCGTTTAAATGGTTTATACAGAGAGCACAATTCAAAAACCCACTACCACTCAATGCGGAAGAAGCTAATTCTCCTGTAGAGAGATGGAATACACACACACACATGTATATCTATATATCTATCTATATATATATATAAATAATTCTCACTTCAGGAGAATTAGCTTCTAAATTACAAAATACCTAAATTATAAATGCATACATATACATAAGGATAAGGATTCTGTGTGTGTGTTTATACCTGAAAGAAAAGTTAAGAAAGAAGGTTGAAAGTAATTTTTTATTGAAGAGCCAGGCTGAAAGTACACCGTGATAGCTCTCTGTGGATACCGTTGTCATAAAGAATGTTCATTTTGAAATGACCTATCTTTATTGAACATATCTGTGGTGAATTGGGATGGGTGGTAATATCAGACGTGTTGTCCAAACAATTGCCAACAAATTCCCGGACAACTACACAAGGACAACTTGCAAGAATAAAAAAGTATATATATATATATATATATATATATATATATATATATATATATATATATATATATGTTTGAGAAATATATATAACGTATAAAAAAATATATGAAAATACGGTTTTGTACAAGAGAGACTTTACAGTCAACAAGGTCTGTCAGAGGTGTAAGAGCCTTTTTATTGCTAGGAATACTGCTAGGTATGGTAAGTCAAGTGAAATGTGTAACTGGTACAGTACATTCAAATACATTATTATTATTGGTATGAGTTATTACTTCAACCAAAAAGATGGGTTCTAGGATGAGCAGTAGTACATGTATCTTGCAACAGGCATTTGTGATTAATTTTGTTTTAAAAAAATATTGTAAAATACTTTTTGAAAAGTCTACATGAAGACATTACAAAAGTGCTGCCTCTGCATGATGCCTACTCAGGGATTTGCCCAGAAGAAGGTCAAGGTGAGAAACGTGTACGCTGTCAGCAATCCATCATTTTTTACAATAAATTGCTGCAGGTTTTAACAGTTCATGTTAGGTGCTGGTGTTTGTTTTAGTAGTCTAGATTAAATAGTTTACCAATTTACATAATGTTCTAGATAACTATTTGACCAGAGTATCAGTCCACACAGTTCACGTTAACTTTCATCTTATGTTAAGTTTTCGTCGGTTGTGCAAGAACAAATTATAATAAAGTGTTTCAGTGTTGTACAATATTACATTACAACAAGTCACAATATGGTGTAACCTGATAAATGATTAAGCCTGGTTAAGATTAATAATCAATCAATTTCTTAATTACTAACTAAAAAACTGGTTGCTATGAATAATGGTACTATCAGGTGTCTTCTTATGAATTACTTGTTTGCCAATGGGTCAGTGTTGCTGATGCAAAGTAGGCCCTTTATTAGCAGTCAATTAGTATACATTAGCAAACTGTAGGTTAAACATTAAAGTAGTTACTTTGAAACTAACCCTTATCTGGGTGATCATAGATCATCATTTGGCCTGTTAACTGGTAGCATATGACAGATTCATTGCATGACTCGTTAGGCAGAAAAAGGTTGTTGCTATCAAACACAATCAACTGAATGAGTGAGTGTACTTGATACACTCTTTCTAAATACATTTTATTGATTGATTGCTTTCTAGAAATGTCTAATAAGCCAAACTGCACTGCCCAATACTATCTATTCTCTAACAATGAGTACATACAATATCAGTGGAAGACACGTATACCATTATTTTTATTACTTATTATTAATTTTATGTTTAGATATAAAGCTAAAAGCAACAAGACGCAAAATGTACCATCTTAATGTAACATTACCGTTTTAGTATGCTAGACAGATAAAGCGAAGCTGTAGATTGTTTAGTGCCCAAACCGATTTATTTATTGAACTAAAAAATTTATAGCCTATCCCATCTTCAGTGAAAACAACGTCAAGCGTACTGTTGCTAGCAGCTTCTTTCAAACACTACGCCAGCTCCACACTAGACGCGAACTAGCTATCCTATACCTCATAACACGTCACCTACAAAAACACAGACCAATTGTATAGGTCCATCGTCAATGGGCTGAGAATTCATCCTCCACAAAGATCGTACACCCATCTGAGTCATCAGACCTGTGTGGTCTGATATTGTCTGACAGCGATGTAACAGATGATACATAAACGAATGATAAGACAAAGTGAAGCATAGGCTTATACATTAATTTTATGTTTTTTTTTTGTGTTATGGAATTTGACAGTGCTGAGTCAAGTTTGCGATTTCACTAATTTGAGATAAGAAATTTCACTAAATACCAAATTTAGCAGGGAAGACGGTTTCTGACATCCCGCATTCATAAATGTGCAGATTCGATGGGTAAATGATTGCCCCCTAAAATATAACAAGGTATTTAATATTATGTGAACGATTCTAAAATGCAGTCCACCTCTTCCCAGCCTAATAAAAAAAACACTTATTTCATGAACTAAAATGCAGTACCTCCAGTACCTCCAGGAGACAGGAAACATTTGCCCACCAAATATGGGTCAGCTGCTCATAGCTTTTGCAATGTTTAATATAAGTACATGTATAGGACTTTTTTTTTAAATGTAAGCTTGATTCACACTGCAGGCCTTCATGCTCAAATACATTTTGGATAACTGACTTTCCAAACAGAAGCATTACAACTGACCAAATTAGATGTGTGTAATTAAAGACATTTGCTGGCGTGGCAACATGAAAATCCCTTTCACACACAGGTTGTGAATTATCAGTATTTCTTAATGTATTTTTTCATGTTTGAAAGCTACATTAAGGGAATCAACCAAGCTGATACTAGGTCAGAAAGTGATTTATTTTCCAAATTCTTCCGCTTAGGATGAATGGAGCAGTCAGGCTGCAGCACTGTATATGCAATAAGCTCTACATTCCCTGACATCCTGACACATCACCAAGGTGAACCAATTAACCTTTCACCAACTAGCTTGACATTCATAGACAGGAAAAGTAAACTCTCGTTGCTGTATGGAAGGCACTTCACCTGCGGTACTACTAAACGTGCTTGCTGCCAGTATTGGCACAATCATCTAAATCCTTAGCAATTATTGGATTTAAAACCACCTCTGAATGGGGTTTAAAATGTGACAGATTCCATGCTGCATTTGCTTGTACATCTATCTCAATCTGCAATAAATAGCTTGTAGAAAACAGACAATGTAGGCAACTAAATTTAAACTAAATTCTTTAATTTACACAACCTTCCTTTCCAGTGGGGTCAACAATATAATAAGATACATCATTCTGTTAAAATAGAGCCAACAGCCTGAATGGCTCTATGCCACTTATCCAATCCATCTTGCTTTCCAGTTAATAAAAAAAATGCTTGGCTTCCATTCCTTTGTTTCTAATGAGCTTGTTCATGAAATAAAATGTAATCACTTCATTGCAAAAGCTCTAAAACAAACCATGACTTCCAATTCATAGCATGATGACAAACCATCTTTGCAATATCAGTAAAATAAACTTTCAGTTGATTAGCTTTTCAAGAATAAAAGCAGATGACATCCCTCTTGCAGCCAGAGCCTGTGTAAGAGCTTCTTTTATCAAAGCATTATTAAGTCCATAAACTAGTGTGAAGATCTAACAAGAAGAAGCACTAAACATAATTTCTCCAGGTAAAATTTTCAAGATCTGCTTGTTTTTGTGTGGGTGCATTTTAATAGCATAATCAAACAGATTTTTTTTGCTTCCAACTAATGACATTTCAGAAAAAGCACACATTTTATCTGAGCTTCCAGTCAAAATTCCACAGAAAAAATTAGAGACACATGAATGGAGTGTGATTGACGGGAAAAGGTTCACATTTACTCCAGGCTTTATGAAAAGATGCAGGGCCACTTCTCCTGAAAGAGACACCCCATTAACTGGGTCTATGCGTAAGCGAGTTAACGAGCTGTAGTAAAGGACATCACTATCCTCTGTATACGAACACACACACACACACACCATTAACACCAGTCAAACAAAAACACTACCACCCAACTGGACAAGCCCAAAACACTACCCCCCAACAGGACTAGCCCAAAACACTACCACCCACACAAACACATACACATGGGCCAAGGGCAACACATCAACTAAATCAGCTCTACTGAGCAGAGCTGGACTATCACACACAACCATCACACCATTCCAAAAGAACAGCTGTCTGAAAGACCACAGCGCTCCATCTATTCAATCGGGATCAGCTCTGCGCTCTCCAGAATGTCTAGGAGCAATGAGAGCCTGGGTAAAATGCTACTCTAATCCAACGAAGACTGTTGCCCAAGGCAACCTGAGAAGATATGGTTTACAAAAGTATTCTATTTAAATAGAATTGCTATGCTTAAATAAAATCTACACTCTTTCCAAAGACCACATGACCAACTAAAGGCAATTCCATAGAAGACATTAAAAGAGTTGATAGTGGCTTCATTTTTAACTCATATAGAGCAAAGTCAGTTCATATCATCCAGAATTATTAGCTCAGCTAACCGAATCAACTTTCTAGCTTGCTCTGATGAATATTGAATTTAACAATGACCATTGTATTTTACTTTGTTTTTCAAAAACCATGAAATTGTACATACCAATCTATAGGTAGCTGATACTGTGTTATTTAGTGGAAACAATGGACAAACTTCAGCATGCAACATGGTATAAATATATTGTTAACTAGGCAGTTCAAATGCTGAACGATTAATGGCTAAAATCCATGCTATGACAAAATATTTACGTGTACCTAACTAAATATTTTGTTAACCGGTTAAGAGTAGTAAAGAAGCTCTGCGATGTGTTGTGCCAAAGAACACCCATTAGTCATGGTTTATTGTCTGTATACCACACCCCCAGAAACATAATGGCCTACTCTAGAAACTATTCCATAGAATACAGCATCATCTCACCCTATAAACACTACAAAGACCATCATCGCCCACTAGACAAACGCTACCTTCCACAACATGGCCTACTTTACTAAAGAACGGAGCGTCAATGAAGCAGAATGTTTCCGTGTGCTTTCTGTGCCATTCTGCCTGAGATCTGCTTGAAGTATGGATTTCCGGTCGTTGACATAACAAGCATGGTGCATGAAGTCAAATGTAGCTGGTCTGACGACACTGTTGTAGAATCATAATTAACCGCCCAGCGGAAAAAATGGTTTCAAGCCAAACGTCAAAAACCAACCAATTGTCTTCTGCAAATCAGACGTGCCGAGCTGCCACCTTGACCTCACAAAAACAGCAGAGTCCATTGTTGTGGACTTGAAAGGTCACCCTTTACATCATATGTATCCTGTCTGGAGATAATCTATTCAAATGGGTCTGTTCTCATGTAGCCTAGTGGACTGAAATCCTATTACATTACAGGGAAAGTCACGCAGTACCCAGCTCCTGTGATCGACACATGCGCAGAGAAAAAAAACCTAACAATATGGGGAAAAAGGGAGTGAGAAAGAAAGGACAGACACCAGGGAGCTGGCCCCATCTGCGGGCAGGCAGCTAGATGATAGTTCATGTGGCCGTGAGGGACCAGGACTGTTCATTATAGCACCGTGGAGTGGCTACCTAGCACAGCAACGCTGACATGACAGAGCCGGGTCAAGTGGTATTGTAGGTACTGTGGCATGGTACCACGCACTAAGACAGCGCTGCCCGGGACGGGCACACACGCTTCTGGCTTGACAGAGTGAATGAATAAACATGAGGGAGAATATGCATGCT
>JACXGK010007819.1:0-24155 GCA_016801125.1 Novumbra hubbsi
CAGAACCCTGCCCTGTAGACAGAGAGAGACACAGTCAGGACAGAACCCTGCCCTGTAGACAGAGAGACACAGTCAGGACCAACCGACAGGGTTAGGATAGAAACGCAGACACAAACAGACAGAGACAGACATGTTGAGGATAGAAACACAGACCGAGAGACAGGCAAGCCAGGGTTCTGTCTGTTGAAAAGGCATGCTACCAACCCACATTCATTCCAAAATGAGGAAACATGTTGTTATTGTTACAGTGTTCCTGTTCTCCGTTACCACAGCAACCAAAGTCTCGTGGAGGTCTCAATTAGGTACCCGTCGCTCGTGTAACAGACCTATCAAACCTCACTTCCCTGTCTTTATTCGAGCTATCAAAAGGTTACCTCTTTCACAGAGTAAATAGCTATGCGTGCTTGCGAAGCAGAAGGTCCAGGACTTAGTACTGCTAAGCACTGATGAGAAGGGGGAAATGCTCAGGGTTCAAACGCAGCACCACGTCCAGGGTGCCGCCCCAACGATGTCCATCCACCATGGGGAGTTTGACCTACTGCCATGACACAGAGTGGTTGATGGGCAGAGAGATCCACGTCTCACTAATCCCATTAGCCTTTTTGGATTACCGGAGCCTTACTGAACGGCGAGTAGCCTGGACGTTAAGAGTGTTGGGCCAGCAACTGAAATGTCTCTGGATCGAATCCTGGAGATCTAAGGTAACTGTTATTACGCCCGCCCTTGAGCCAGGCATTTAACCCCAATGTTTCATTGGGTGGCTATAAATGACTGATTCCCTGGCTGTGACCCCCGGAGTGCCTCAGGGAGAGTGTCATATCCAACAACATTAAATAGCCAGGGTTGAAACCCAGAAATGACACAAATGACCCATACAAAGAGCCAGAGCTTTCGGAACAAGCTGCCGAAGTCTCCACTGAGTCAAGACACAAGCAGATGTCAGAATGAAATGATGGGAAGTGGTTTGATGTAAAGAGGCATGGTTTACAAAATCAGTTGTGTGTATCTCCACAGCATGAACATTTCACACTACACAATCAGTGGTTCAGGAGTGGCTCGACGGGTGAGGAGGCAGAGAGAGAGGGAGGGAAAAAAGGAGAGAGAGAGAGGGGGAGGGAGAAAAGGAGAGGGAAGGAGAAAGGGAGAGAGAAAAGGAGAAGGGTTCTCC
Organism: Novumbra hubbsi; assembly: GCA_016801125.1. NCBI lineage: Eukaryota > Metazoa > Chordata > Actinopteri > Esociformes > Umbridae > Novumbra > Novumbra hubbsi. Next base: position 1,169 of record JACXGK010007819.1, read on the forward strand.
ACAGACAAGAGCAGGAAGCTTCATGCAACCAGTGGCCTTGCTAAATGACTACCCACAAAGACTTGAGCTAGCAGCTAGTGAGAGCCTTGATGAATGGAAACAGGCCATGTGGGGTCGCATGGACATGTTTTCGGTACTCCATTCCTGGAATCCACGAACAAAAGTGACCCTGTGGAATTACAAATGGATACGAACACGGCTGAATTCATTCAGTTCTCTGATTTAGCGTGATCATTTATAATCAATTATCGTAATTCTGTCTGAGACATGCGTTCCATCTCCACGACCACAGTCACTAAATAGCTACATGAACTTAAATAAAATAACCCAATGTGAAGTTGTCCGAATGACACAGGAACACTCAGCACATAAAGGGAATCCTGGGGAATAATGTAAAGGTGTTAGGGAGTCAACTAATCTGTTGTACTGTAGACAGGTTCAGGCGGGGCAGGTGACAGGTGACAGGTCGTAGAAAGATCAGACAGGGACATTTTCCAGGGAAGGATAGGCAGAGATCAAACCGGTTAACGTAGCTTGTGTCCCAACTTACACCATGTTCCCTACAAAGCGTTTAGTATTTCATGGGGATTCCCATTGCACCCTATTCCTTGTTTACAATACGTGATACATACAGATATTTGAGCAAAATCCCCAGCACATTTATTGATAAAGGGCAACCTAATTTAACTGATCACACAAAAGAAATAACTTTAAAATCACGTATTCAATTCGACGGAGAGACAACTTCCTCATGCAGAACAAGTGAATACACCCCTACCTTAACCATCACAAATAAACGGCTGAAATTAGAACCTAGTGCAAAAACAACAGTGCAAACAAGGCTTGGAGTGTAACTGGGGAATGACCAGTCTGCTGTAGTGATTAGACAGTTGGTCTGCTTAGGTTTTAACCATATGGGTGTGTAGTTACACAACATGCCATGATCAAAAGGCCAATCTGAGGCACTCAGATTCAAAAATGAATAATGCCAATTAGTCTGGGAGGGGTTACAAAGCCATTTCTAATCCATATAGGGAATAGGCTGTCTTTTGAGACAGACGAATGGTTGGGACAGTCTATTGTCTGACATGAATGCAGACCCCCAGAATGACTTGAGATGCCAGTGAATGAGACACCTGGTTTAAGACAGCTTCTATGAAGGGCCGTGATGACGTCACCATGACGACAAAGAGCAGCTGGGGTTGAGGGTACCAGAGATCATTCTCATTGTCATTGTCCTGAAAGGAAAGGTTTTGTTGGGGAGCAGCTAGCGTACGTCCCAGCAGATAAACAGAGCCATGAAGCCTTACCTTAGCATTACGTCCAGGGGAACACAAACAAACGTTAGCTTAGCATTATGTCCAGTTGATCACAGGTTAATACTTTACAGATGTGTCAATTTCCCTCAGACAAACACAGATCGGGTCTGATGAGAATTCAAACACCGATCTAATGGTAAATATTAAAATTATGAAAAAATACCTATGCAAGAGTGCATTCCCCTCTTTTTAGGCATGGAACCAGATTACCACCTGTGGCAGAGTCGAACTTTCTTAAAAAACACTAAATTTTAAGAATCATATAATTAAGATTTCAAAGGCAACAGACCCCATGTCAGCAGCCCTGGGACACTGTGCAAAATGGCCAAGACTTGACACTTGTGGGATTAAACAGCTAACATGTTATTTTCCTGGTAGGCCTTAAGGCCATGCACAACGGTTCTAAAAATAGTGATTTTGGTACAGCAGTCTGTCTATCCCAGCATAAACGTGTGCAAATATATCTCCTAAATGAAATAGCCACTCCGGTAATGTTCTCATGTCAATGATTCACATTGTCACGAAGATCGTTTTCATTAAACAGCATCTACGTAGCGAAGATGTCAACCGGTATCCAAGGCTATGTGCAAACAGAAGGCCACTATCACAGTACAAACGAAAGATGCGTAACACATCCCATAACGCATAACAGAGAACAATAACCCGATTCCCAAATAAACGACCTTTTCAACTGTTAGAAATTAAAGTTAGTATCACTTTACTGCTCCTTCATATGAATGTTGAACTGCACTAAAGGAGTGTTTTAAACAAAAGGTATTGCCAATGGCTATGCTGTGGCACAGGGCGGTCATATTAAATAGTACAGTCTAGGAAGAATCGTAACACCACTAATAGAAACGTGATTCATAAACATTTGACCAACTGGACAAATCCTAAGACTACTTTACTTCATGGTAAGAGGGAGACAAAGCACTGAGACAGACAGAATCTAGTGCTCCATGTAGTCATTTCCGTTTTTTAAGCAACAAAGTATCCTCCTAATAAACAGTTTGCAATTCCAACGTGAATGGAAAATGGAAACATTATGAGGCGGTATATTTTTCGGTAAAATCTTTGTTGTATAATTTTATTAAAATATAGTTCTGCATATCAATGTCTTGGCACTGGGAAATAGTTTTGAAGAAAGGAGAAGTGACTCATTGAATTCGTCCCCGGGTGGAAGTAGGGTACGAAACCTGGACGTTACTGTTTTGATTCTCCCTGCGACCATAAATCTGCTTTTCTGCGACCATAAATCTGTTAGGTAATTAATTACATTCACATGTTTCATAACAACGTTTAAAATTGCAACAAACTTACAGCAACTCCACAGGCTCGGTCGAAAGATTACAATCCTCGTTATTGGTTATTGAATTAGGGAGACCGCAAAACTTTTACAACGGTCCGAGCATCATCAATGAACGCGATGCTATTTTCTCTCAAATAAATCCTTTCGAAACTTGATGGTTATTCTTCTTGTCGAGGTGTCCCGTAACATAGGTAGCCTTATTTATTACATTATTTTGTGGCCAAACGGTTTGTTCTCGCTCAGCAGGATATGTGTCCTGCTACAGCTGCATCGCCTTGAGGATTTTGAAAAGCTCTTCTGGGAGGAAGGGGTGGTGACGCGCCGAACAGCTCTGCAGTCGCACGGACGCAGTCATTGGCGCGACGGCGTCTGTAGGAGTTGACATTTCTTTTCAAAGCCCTGACCGTCTTCACAGACAAGTAAGGCAGCCACTTGCGTATATAAAATTGTAGATTTGACTAGGGCTGTCTTCAGGGGCTTACAATATGAGGAAAAGAGTCGATACGGACAATGAAACCAAAACCGACCGCAAGGCAACCCCTGCGACTGAGAAGTCACACGACAAACTGACCTTTACCACTATTGAACAGTCACACTGGTAAGTGTAATTTATGTCCAGTAAGCAGCCTACAGTACCGATTTGTATTGCCGTTTGTTTTTGTGTTGCCGTTTTTGTGTTGTTTCAGGACGAGTTTATGTACCAGTAATTAATCAGTGGTAATAGACAGCTATATAAAGTGTGTTTTGTGTAATTATGTACCCATAACTAATCTGTGGTAATATCACAATTCCTAGTATGTGTTAATATAGTTTTAGCATATGTTTCGGTCTACTTTTGCATGTTCAGACATTTACAAACATGTAGGTTCTCTACCCTAATAAAGCCAGCACATACTTATTCAATGTACACCTAAAAGAGTATTGGTTTCTTGTTTCTTCTGTTTGTTTCAGTTCGTTGGGGCTGTCTACACTGCAGAAGGTGGCCTCATTGCTGTGTATTATCTACTTCTCCTTACCTGTCATTCTATGCCTGTTTCCGTGGATACTAGGTCACGTTGTCTACCTACACTGGGGCAAGTAGACTAGTTTAGTTTTTGAATAATGTTCGTTATAGAGGAAATTAGGTTTCTCTTATATTGTGAATTGAAGATCAAACTAGTGAAACACAATTACACATTTTATAGCCTTGTTTGCGGAACTATTTGCTGAACAACTATTCTCGAGGGCACTTTATCTTTATTTTACATTCTTTATATCTGTGATAAGGCCTGTAACTTTAAAAAAGCCAGTCCAGCAAGGATATTGTGAGGTAATAGACCAGCAATGCATCAGCTGATGTCGGATCGCTCCAATAACTTATTTCGTAACTGTCTATATAGTCTTCTGGGTAAGTTGTCCTGAAGTAATCTGAGAAAAGTTTGACTATCGGAATTGAACAAATCTTGAAAAAATGTGTTGCTGATAAGAAAAAAGTATTCTTTAGTATATTTACATTGATTAATATTATGTACTTGATTTGTTTAATCGTTACAGTGATTAAGTAGGTAAAGTAGACATTCGGCTACATATTTAACCTATAAGTAAACTAAATAAATATGTATGATGTCCCCATATAACCCCCCAAACAGCAGTTAAAGTCAAACAAAATAATATATTTTATCTATCAATTATAACTGAATATTAATAAATATAAGTCACTTCCTTAACAAGAAACCGGAGGTTCAGAAGTTCATATTCCAGTGGCAGAGGAACAAATCCCTCCTACCCAACTACATTAAACCAAAGCCAGAGTTGATATCCACTTCGTTAAAGCAGGGCTTAAAAAATCTGGTCTCTCCACAAATAAAAACCCTGAACGTCCCGTATTTGGTTAACCAAACAACTGGGCCCTGGTACTCAGTCTAATATCATCATGGTCGTAAGGGGGTTCATCTTTCCCCTACCCCTGCCTCCTCATGTTTGGTTGGGATCGTAATGACTGACATTACCATGATGTTACACAGTCTTGTGATGGCCATGGGTCAACCCAGTGTAGCAGAGCCTAATGCCAAGACACTGTATGTACATCACACTGCATAGCTCTCCAAACAAATTGACTTTTTCTATCTGAAATACTACATATCCGCAGTACGGTTTCCGTATTTCGTGGATCTGGCCAACCCAGCGCAACTCTCCCTGAATCACACGCTGAACCTGTACCTCAGTCCAGGAGAGGGGATCTCTCTGGGTATATGGTGAGTCCGTTTCCTGGTGTCTTCTGGTATATACCTATATACAGCAAATACAGGGCCCTTTGTTGTTTTCAAATGCCAGGTGTTTTCCCATTGCTGATGAAGATGAGGAAACAAGGAGAGTGAACAAGGAGATTGAACAAGGAGAGTGAACATGGAGAGTGAACATGTGGTCTTCCATCAGGCGCCGTCCCTATTCATGTAGAAGTTGTGGAACTCATATTCTAACAGCCCGTTTTAAAACATAAGATAAAATATCAGTGCAGGCTATCTGACCGAAGCTGGAAAGATCCTGGACCAGGATAATGTTTTACCTGCCGGATCCGGCACCTGGATACTGAACTGGGTTTTTGACACTGTTTTAATTGGTTAATTGGTTACACTGTCTGATGCTACTCTCTTCGTGTTTCCTAGGCACACAGTACCTGACAGCAAATGGGAGCAGGCCCAGGGGGAGGGACCAGAGTGGTACAGCGAGTCTCTGGGTGACGGCTCGCCTGTTATCATATACCTCCATGGCAACATGGGCTCCAGGTGGGTATGGTATAGGGGAACTAGGGACCCAAATGGGCCTCTGGTCCCTGTGTAGTGTAATAATGCTAACCAGGTTAAAAGCTCTGCTCTCTATAGAGAAAAGTGTGCGTCATTTAAGGCACACAGGCTGCTAGGCTCGCCTCAAGGGATCCAGTGGGTGTTTGTACATTTCCGTAATGTTTATCAGGACAGATTGTGGCAAAACAATGTTACATGATCTGGCGACAACCCTTCCTATTTAACAATAAGAACCGGTCGGGTGCTCCCTGTATCGTTTCTTAATGAACCAAATGTTTTGTTTGACTCTGGTTTCCGAGGTTACTGAATGGTCTATTGCATAAACACGCCATAGAGTTGTTTGTCGTGTGTCAGTTATTGAGAAGCTCTCCTTTCTTTTTAAGTTACTAACCTGTCCTGTCATGTCCACCAAGGGCTGTAACCCACCGTGTCCAACTTGTGAAGGTAGCTATGTTGTCTAGGTCCAAAGCTGTTGATTTTGGAGTACCGGTGGAAGCGAGGGGTTTCCTAAGCAAGCCGCTCTGTTTTCCAGATCCTGAGCGCGGCTGGGTATCACGTATTGTCCCTGGATTACAGAGGTGAGGACTCTCCAAGCCATACGGCGCTATGACACAAAGCATTGCTAACTCTGACTAGAATTCACACGCTTTTAATGATGTAATCCTCCGTCTCCTCCCAGGCTACGGAGATTCCACTGGGGCGCCAAGTGAGGCTGGGATGACCTCTGACGCCCTCTACCTGTATCAGTGGGTAAAGACACGCAGCGGGACCAGCCAGGTCTATATGTGGGGCCATTCCCTAGGCACTGGGTGAGACCCACACCACACTTATTTTTTTATTTCCACTTTTTACATTTGGGCGCGATCACAAATGGACGCCTATAGATTTAAGGAGATTTTACAGGTGTAGGTAGTAGGATGATATTATATGTACATCTTGTTTTACAAGTGGTCATAGGGTTTGAAACTTGATGGTAGATTTGCCATTCAGCCTTTTTATACCAGGCTGTTCCTCCCAATGTTGACATGTGTGAACTCTCCATGAACTGTCTATGCAGTGTGGCCATCAACACTGCCCTGAAGATACAAAAGAGCCATCAGCACGGTGAGTTACTACCGCCAGACAGATTTGAGATGTTTTTACATCCATGACGGTGACTCTCTAGGACACTTTGGGAGAATCTCAATATCCTGAGCAATGGCCAAATCAAATGAGGTGGTTGTATTCGTTTTGTTCGACATACACGTTTTACGATCAAGTTGAGGCCAGGCAATATGATACAAATAAAAATAACTAAAACATTAACCCCAATGGAAATAAAGGTTTTTTTTCTACCTCAGCGATAAACAAATGCACCTCTAGCTCCCCCTGGCGGTCAACATGAGGAAATGACCTGCCATGCAAGTATTTTTGTTCCGTAGGACAATTACCATTTCTTGTTACAAAACGCCGCCACACATATCACCCTGTCGCCACAGGAAAACCAATATGTTCAGCATATATTGGAAAGGATATTAAGTATTATAAGGTCATGCCTTTAGAAAAAAAAAAAACAAGCTTTCCAGAGTTATTGAGGAAGGCCCACAGAATAGTTATTAATCACCTCATGTTTCCTACGATTGAACAGAATTTTTACTGCATAAAATCCATTAAACTTTGGTACATGTCATAATGACATGTTTATATTTTTTATTTAAACGACAGAAATTGGTTTAGAAAGAGCAGGAGCTCGTGATCTTTTAGGAAGAGTTAAAGCAGATCTGCAACCAAGTTACGGCGTTGATGGTGTAATCTTGGAGGCTCCATACACCAACATGGAGGAGGAAGTAGCCAGCCACCCCCTTACCTTGGTGAGGTGCATTTAAAAAATATTGTACATCCGCTCTGCAGAACCAATAGTTAGTGGGTGGAGTGCGACGTTTTTGAACTACTGTATTACCTCTGTTCTTTTCCGTTTTCAGATATATCGGTATCTTCCAGGTTTCCAGAGCGTGCTCCATTATTTAATGGAGAGGAACAATATGGTGTTTGCCAACGATGAAAAGTAAAGGGAGTCTTTTACCATTGGAAGTCAATTCTTTTAGTCCAGTTAACTCCTTGATTGCGCGCTGTCCGTTTGTTGGTCAAAAGTAGTGCACTAAGACCTATGGGGAATAGGGAGCCATTTGGGATACTTTCACCAGTAAGGTGAACACCACTGACGCAGTGTCTTTCATGCAGTTTAAAGAGTTTGAACACCCGCGTCCTCCTGCTACACGCCGAAGACGACAACGTGGTCCCTTTTCACATGAGCCAGAAGGTACGATACGTTTCCCCGGAACATGCCCGCCGCCCCAGAATACACTAGGCTGTCGAAGGACATAATCCATTAAATCGCCCAAGTAAAAAAAATATTTTTAATTATCACCAAAATAACTATTTAAAATGCTTTCCATTTCCCGAGTTACTCCTGGAGGATGAGATGGCCGATACAGGCGTGATAATACTCTAAACGGGTTTCTTTCCAGCTGCACCAGATCGCACGTGTAGCCCAGAGACAATGGAACAGAGAGGACCAAGTGGCCATGGTGACCTACAGAGGATCCTTAGGCTATTCGCACAACTACATTTACCTGGACCCCAACCTCACCACAGTGGTTAGGTCAGTCAGAGATGAATGACACCATCTCAGCCAATCACAATCCATCTCGTTTAACTACAGAACAGCCCAATCTCATCCCAAATACATACATTGGCCACTGCTATTGACAGGAGGCCTGAGAGCCCAGACTGTTATGTAGGGTGTAAATTTGATGTTGGCTTTGTTTGCTTCACACCACAGGCACTTTCTACAAAGTACATAATTGCCAACAACAACCCAGAGGATGTTTGACTCTCCAGGTGGTCCAGAAGCGAAGCGTCCCATGTTATGGGAAACGCCGTTTCCTGTCCAGGCATGATGAATGAGCTCCTACTATTACATTTTGATCATTAAAGCTGGTTGTGAAACCGCTCCGTCAGTTCTGATTTTACAACCATCAAGATGTGTACATTTGCACCCATTACAGAACACAGCTTTGAAAGACTGTCAGAAAAGATTGGATGCATAGTTTCAGTGACAACAAATTAGACAGAGGTGTCATAAACATGAACAATATTTATTCCTTGATCCAATACATTTTCAAGTGTGAGATCTGGCATCTGCACCGGGCTGAGACGACCGGTGAGGTTTACTGGGAAATCCTTGGGGAAAACTGACACTAGTTTGTTGACGCTAAAGGTACGCAACAGACCTGATACGTTACATCAAGCTCTTGGCCAAATAGCTGTGGTAATTAGGCTAAAAGGCATGGGCTTAGATTTCAGCAATGGTGTTGCGCACACATCCATGTGTGGGAACGTTCCTTCAGCCCCAATCCTACGGTTTATAAAGTGGTATTATTGGGGGTTTTGCCCTGGTTCCCAAAACTAAACAATCCACTACAACAATGCAAAGCCGACTCCAGATCAGCATTTAGGGCCTCACTTCTTCAGCATCTTGGCGGTCTCCTGCAGGGCCTCACGTGGCTCGTTGGGGGGCGGGATCTTCAGGTCTGTAGGCTCCACCCCCCACACCTCCTTGGCATAGTCCGTGATGGTGCGGTCACTAGAGAACTTCCCGGACGCAGCAATGTTCCTAATCACCATCTTGGTCCACTCCTTTGGGTTCTGTCAGAACAGGCAAAACATTTGTCCCAACTTCCTTTCAACTGGTAAGCCACAGGCTAAAGATGGGGGGCCCGCATATAACGGCTTCCCCAGCACCCCTAATTCTCAATTCTCTGCATACACTACTGAGTAACAGTGGCCATTGACCCCACAACTCGGGTGTGACGACCACCCAGTTCTACCCAGAGGGGCACATGGGAGAATCCTAACCCAGGCCCTGTAATGTTTCCTTATTGTGATCTGCAGCCATGTTCATAACCCAAGGTACACAATTAATACAAATGACCAGTTTACCTGGTAAAGACGGCTGACTTCCTCCTGGCTCTTTATGTAGGCTTCATAGTCTGCAAATACCTTGAAGCTGAAGAGGTAGAGGTTGTCAATGGCAAGGCGGATTCTCACACCTTCGGAATCAGACCCATATTCTGTATCTCTGGTCAAAGTCTTCATACGGTTCTTACCGGTCGTGTTTGAAGAGCATGTCTGTGACATCTTTGAAGAGCTCTGGAGTTTTGGGGCAGAAGTATCCACTCTTGATCTGATCAATGACCAGCTTCAGTTCTGGGATCCTCTTATAATACGCCATGGCGTCGTAGCTTAGAAGAGGGCCAAGAAAAATTGTTTAATAAAGGAAAATGTGTTTTAAAACGGTCAATAGTCCCCATATGTTCATACAAATCGTAAATCAAATCTGAGTCACAGGTTGACAAGAGGAACATCCCAACCAACATAAGTAAAAGGCATAGTCATGCATCACCAGCAACTAAATCAGCCTTGCCTTATTGAACGTAATTTACATGTCAGTCATTTACCAGATGCCCTCTTCCCGAACGCCTTACAGGAGCAATTAGGGTGAAGTGTCTTGCTCAAAGGTATTACGACAATGCATGAAGCAGAACCCAGACATGCCCTTCTGCATAAATACACACTATTGTCTCAGTGTGTGTGTGTGTGTGTGTGTGTGTGTGTGTGTCCATTACCCTTCCACATCCATTGCCGCCACGTCCTCCACCCTCATTCCAAAGATGAACATGTTCTCCTCCCCGGCCTCCTCCGCCATCTCCACGTTGGCCCCGTCCATGGTGCCGATGGTGAGCGCCCCGTTCAGCATGAACTTCATGTTCCCCGTCCCAGAGGCCTCGGTCCCAGCGGTGGAGATCTGCTCCGACAGGTCGGTGGCTGGGATCACTGCCGAGGAACATGAACGGACAGAAACGCTTCTGGATAACAGAGGTTGGGAACGAGGCCGCTTGACTCCTCAACCTGCCCATGCGCTGTCTGAAGTACACTCTGAAGTACACTCTGAAGTACACTCTGAAGTACACTCTGAAGTACACTCTGAAGTACACTCTGAAGTACACCTTGCCCACAGTGCTACTGCAGTGGGACACAAACCTTGTCCTATTTTCCAAGGAATTTAAGGCAATATGTGCAATATTATTTCAGCTTGAGGAAATACTAAGCATTACCTTTCTCAGCCAGACTGACCCGGTAATTCTCCAGGTAGATGACCTTCAGCCTGCTGCCCACCACTGGGTCATTGTTGACCACCTCTCCCACAGCCGTGATCAGCTTGATGATCATCTTGGCCATGTGGTACCCTGGGGCAGCCTGCAGGGGAAGACAAAGGGTCTTGATATTTCAAATTTCTTGCCTCCTATAAACGAGAACATCCAATGGCTAAGGATTCTCTTTTCGTTCATAACGTTGAATTGAGTCTAGCCCATTCTGAGACCGACCAACCCATTTAAAATTAGAAAATTAACAAGAATATCTGCATTAACTCCTCCTAAAACCTATAGGAGGAACATCTAAGATGTTTCTCCCAAAACCGCGCTCCTTCCAAGGTTTTGGAGGAAGCGAGAGAAGACCCCAAAGCAGTTCCTGTAACAGTTGACCACATACATACCTTGCCACCAATAATCACAGTCCGGGAAACGAAGGGTGCGTTTGGGTTCTTCTTGATGCCTTTGACAGTAAAAATATAAAAAAACAATTTTCAAGCTTAAGCGCCATCTTTTTACAAAGGAAATTAAATCTCCTATTTAGGTATGTCATAATCAACCACCTCCACCCAAGGCAAGACCCAAATGGTCCCCGTTTTTTTTACATGGTGCCCTGGTCTGAAGTAGTGCATCATAATAGGGAACAGGTTTTTATTCAGGACATGACCTCGAAAAGCACTTACGGTTGTACATGGTGATGATGTGAAGGCAGTTGAGCAGTTGCCGCTTGTACTCATGAATCCTCTTGACGTGGACATCAAACATGGAGGACGGGTTGATTTTCACCTTGTACTCATTCTCCAGGTACTGTGAAAACTTCTCCTTGTTATCCTGACGACAGACAAGAAACAGATGTGTGTCAACGTCACATCAGGTCAGACTACCAAGTGGTAGGCCCGATCACCGATGACAACGAGACAGGAAGGTCCGAGGCCTAGCAAGGTACCAGGACAACAGTTTCTCCCAACCTCAGCGTTCAAACTACAGGCAAATGAAAGCGACATTGAAAGGCAGAAGACGCAGAATGCATTGGGTGTTGGCAGTTGGATCTTCAAACTGTCTTACAGACATCGGTGAGAGCATCTTGCTGGTTCTTCATCCCCATTTTGCAGGGCAACCTCTTTGAGATTATGGAAACTAGCATGGTAGCCTTTAACTAGCAGCGTTGCCATTTTGGCTTTGTTATAAATATGTTGGGGTTTTTTCTTTAGTTGATTTTCAGTCATGTAGGCTTTTACTGGTAGAAAACAGGGAAAGAGAGCAGAGAACTGACTGCCTAGTGTGGAGAATCTAAACCCATCTTACAGAAGTACACGTGTACCTGAGGCTTCCAGACTGCTGGACCCAATCTTAGACACCCTTTTAAATGGACACACTGAGGCAGATGTACATGTTTCAATGCCAAAACATAACAACTGGGACAATATGAACAATTGCTCCATTTCGCCAGAGGTCCCTGCATTTCAAAATAGCCAGAACTGCAAGTGTTGGCTTGTGTTTCTTCACTTGCCCTTACCTGCTTGACTTTACAGACATCTCTAATGAAAGTGTCATCATCCACCAGCCCGTTGAGCTGCTTTAACTGACTGAGGTCTTTCACATACTCCTCGCCGATGGCCTAGAAACATGTGAACATATTAACAAGAAAGACTGTTACAGAAAATAGCCTTCAAAAACAAAGAGACAGTACGTTACCAGTGTCAGATAGTAGGTAGGTGTGGTTTCTATACAAAGTGAGAGTGTGGCAATTTTGCCAATCAAACCTCAGCGATGAGCTCAGCCAAACCCGGATTACAAAGGAGGAGCCAGCGTCTAGGAGTGATCCCATTGGTCTTGTTCTGGAACTTCCTAGGTTCTAATTCATGGAAGTCTCGGAACCTTTCAAACCAAAGGAGAACAATTTGCACAACATGAGTTACTGAATAGACGGACACTGCTACACGTCTTAAGACAGCAATTTACAACAGCTGGTTCACGTACACGCACGAAATGCTTTGGACCAGAACCAACAAGAGGCACCTCCCTGTTAAACTCATCTTTCTCTAAAAGGTTGCACGTCCTGAACACAACCCAAAAAGGCTTCATCTTACACTTCTGTCTTGATGATGTTGGAGTGTATCTCAGCAACTCCGTTGACAGCATGGGATCCCACAATGCACAGATGGGCCATGTTGATCCGCTTTCCTCCATCCTCCTCCACCAGGGACATCCTACGTAACCGATCCAGGTCCCCTGGGAACAGAGTTGCAATCTCCTGGAATACAACAGAATGTACAGCAATTTGCACATCGTGTTTCAATGTCCAAAAATTAAAGCTACAGATTTTAAATGTGGCACTCCAGTGTTAGATAAATTATGACAGTCTCCTTTCCATGCATGCAAGTTGTCCGGATCAAGTTTAAATTACAAACTTTTGAGTAATCAACATTTCTAAACCAAAGTCCAAATTGAGTGGACTATTCAGGGACGGTAAAAGGTCTACTGAACATCTTACACATACATCCAGGAGGACCTGGTTGGTCATGTAGAACATCTACTGAACATCTCACATGCATCCAGGTGAACCTGGTTGATTCTGTAGATCTACTGAACATCTCACACAAACATCTAGGAGGACCTGGTTGGTCGTGCAGAAGATCTATTGAACATCTCACACATACATCCAGGTGAACCTGGTTGATTCGGTAGATGATCTGGAGATGTCTGGGCAGCAGCTTCTCCAGAAGCTCCACAGGCCAGCGTTCCAGAGCCTCAGGGAGCACAGTGTGGTTGGTGTATGCAAAGGTCCGTTTGGAGATGGACCACGCCTGTGAACAGGGGAACATGTTCACATTAGTTACCTACAACCTGATGGGTACATTGCCCAAGTGTGTGTACAGTATCTATTCAACACACCGTGTCCCAGTCAAGTTTCTCCATGTCCACGAATACCCTCATGAGCTCTGGAATGGCCATGGCAGGATGAGTGTCGTTCAATTGGATGGCGACCTGTCAACGCGATCAACGAAGCAAGTCCATCAATGAAACATCCAAAACACAGAGACCTTGATCTTGATTTCATCATATGATCAAACAGACTTTCTCTGGGAAGCTTTCGAACGACACCCGGCCTGCCGAGCCCCTCTTGGAGGTCTTGAAGCGGCGGATGATGTCCTGCAGGGTGGCGGCCACCACGAAGTACTCCTGCTTCAGACGCAGCTCCTTCCCCTCAAAAAACTACAGGTAGAGAGGAGCAGAGGGGATTTTAGGTGATGTAAACATACATGTTTTTTTTGTGTGCAGGATTCACTATCCTTGTGGGGTTAAGAGTTAGATAAATGGAAATAAATGTAAAAAAAAAAGTGCATGCTATTCCACTGTAGAGCTTACGTTATCGTTGGGGTAGAGCACACGGGAAATATTCTCCGCCAGATTCCTGTCCAGGACAGCTTGGATATAGTCACCAACATTGACTAGGAAGAGAACATTGAAATAGTCTTACTTCTAATTCTTATATTGTGCTCATTGTGCACAGACTAACATGTCAGGCCCCCACACTCTACGTGAAGCGCTCCCACAACAAACGAAGACGCCGGCAGAATTAAGAGGTCTCTCGACCCGGGTAGTTTCACCAGACATCTGGTAGAAGACAACAGACCAAAACGAGGGTTGGCACCAACCCAAACCGCTTGTGTTTAATTGCCAATTAGTCAATTTGTTTTCCCACGCCCACGAATACAGCCTAGGTCTGTGCGCTCACAGTCGGTCAGGTTGAAGTCGTTGGGAGCGCGTGCAGACCACAGCCTCATCGTGTTCACCGTGTTGTTCATATAGCCGGGGACGGGCGTGTCATACGGCATGGCCAGCACCACCTGAAGACAACGGCCGAGACACAGGGGCAAATTAACACTATTAACAAATCAGAGACTAACAATTACCAGAGGACCAATTAACACTAATTTACCCCAGAACATGTCTACCTGTGTATCCACCCACTTGGACCCTTCTTTAGACTCATCCACTCTGCCATAGAAGTGCACTGGTAGCATGAACTCAGGGCGGGCCTTCTCCCAAGGGTTACCATGACGCAGCCAGTCGTCTGCCTCCTCCACCTAGGATAAAGCCAATCACATTCTTTACATTCCATAGGTGTTCCTGTGGATTTGGATCTATAGAATGACAATGCAAACGTGTCAACACGACATGGGGGCCATTATAGCCTGGTTGACGATCTTTTGTGTGCCAGATGCATCGCTCATAGTCTAGTCAGGATCGCCAGCGTGACAGGGAAGAGTGAGGCTAACACGAGCAGGGTGGCAAATGTTTGAAGAGGAGGTCCTGATAACATTCCTGTCTAAGCACGAATACACATTAACAATGTGGAATCAAAATTGAACGTTTGTTCGGAATTTGTCAGATTGTAGATATCTACTGAACTCTGACTGCAGACATGACCGCAGCATATCTCGTAGTAAAGGTCACTGCGTGTCTCAGATGTGCAACCCACATACGGCCCCCGGAATACGAAAGACAAAGGTCACTTGTGAATAGGATCTGCCCTCAATCTGTACATCCCACCGGTGTGGGCTGATGAACAACCGGAGACCTGAGAGGGTCGCGTCTTGGAGCAAGTCTGAATCATTGTGAAAGGTTTCTCTTGAGCACGTTTTTTATTTTATTTTATAAACACACCTGCACAAGAGAAAGTTCTCATGATTAAGGTACACAATTATTTTTAAGTGAACCATTGTCATATTTGCTTCCACCAAATTGTTTGGTTGTGTTGAGGTTTTTGTGGGTAAAAGGCTCTGGATGTTTCAGTGTGGGAGGAGGGTTGTGACACTCCATACTGTCACAGACCTGGGTTCAAGAAGCACCGGACACATTTAGCTTTAGGCTGTCGGTAGCACCGTATGGGCAGAGTTTGCACTTCCGTGATTCTTCGATTTGTTACAACCCGCCAGGCCAGCTCAGTCAAGACTGGTTAATAATGGGAACCCCCATCTGAAGTGTTGATCAATCATTTACAGGAAGAAAGTCACTACAGTGTGCTTCTATCACTCAGTTGCAGAGGTGAAGCAGTTGCTTTACCCAAGACTACGCCCTCATTCCCTTTATAGTACACTACATTGACCAAAGCTCCATGACCCATGTTAAAAACAAGTGCACTATGGCGATTATCAGGTGCTTTTGGGGACACAATGAGTGCATATTGCAATAGCCAGGGGGTGTTGAGAAATCCATTATGGGCCTGATAACAACTTGCACACAACGGGTGCTTTCATTTTTCAGCTTTGTGTTTGCAGTGCGAAAAGTGCAATGCCCCTTGGAACGCTGAACTAGTTTTTTTTAATCGTTCATTGACTCATGTAAAGCAAAGCATGAATTCAACACAGCCTGCTCTCTGCAAATGCAGCCTTTAGCAATTATCCTGCAAAGAACTCAGTTCCCACGATAGTAAAAAAAACACCTACATTTTTATTGTGTGTCATGGATTAAGAAAGTAAGGGAATCAGTACAAATAGTTAATAAATTAATGTTTAAAGCAAATGTGTCAAACCGGTTCCACGGAGGGCCGTGTGTCTGCAAGTGTTTGCTCTCACCTTGTGCCTAATTGATTAATTAGATCACTAATTGATTAGTTTCTACCCTCACCTGGTTGTTTCGTTCTGAACTGGAAACCAATTTATAAGAAAACTAAAACCTGCAGACACCCGGTTCTCTGTGGTGCCAGTTTGACACCGCTGACTTACAGGCTATTCAGAACACGTATAAGTTACTGTAGAAGCGGTTTTCTTACCTGCCAACCTTCCTTGATCTTCTGGTTGAAGATTCCGTACTCATAACGAATCCCATAACCATATGCCGCCAGACCAAGGGTTGCCATAGAGTCCAGGAAACACGCTGGACAGGCAGGAACCCATCATGTCAATCAATACAGGCAGTTCATACTGCAGCTCCAATGTCAACAGAGGGACGGGGAGTAGGGGTCAAGGGTTACGAGGTCAAAAATCTGTTAGTGGCATCTTGCCATCTGCGATGGTCACAGACCTAGGATCGGGCTCAGTACATAGTTCAAGGGCTTGTCTTGAAAAAAAACTGTTCTAGAATGAACATTGCTGTATAACCGGCCAGTAAGAATTACATCGAATGGTCCATAACTTGGGTCTTCTGTTCGCAAAAACAACTGAAATACTGCGAAGGCATCCACCCCTTTTAATAGGTGGGTTGGACTTACAACGGTAATCAGCAAGGAGGGATCATCCCGGGAATCATTTTAACATTGACTTTACAAGAACGCCTTGATATACATGTGCAAGTTGTCCTGCTAGAAACACAAGGAGGATGTTTGTTTCGCAGATCATTTTTCTGAACATTCCAAACGACTGCATATGCAGCTCAACACACAACAACAGGTGTGTATTAAATCTGCAAAACAAATGTTTCCATTTCCAACATCAGCTAAACATTTGGGGTTTTCACAAAACAAAATAGAGCCTGAACCCCACTGAAAAGCTTAGATGAGGATTGGCAACAGGCCCTCCCGGCGCTGGGTTCTGCCTTACCCGCTAGTCCGCCTTACCCGCTAGTCCGCCTTACCCGCTAGTCCGCCTTACCCGCTAGTCTGCCCAAGCCTCCGTTCCCCAGCCCGGCATCTTCTTCCATCTCCTCCAGGTCCTCCATGTCCAAACCCAGCTACAACAATAATCAGAAAGTCAATTTGAAAGGTTCATTTGAAGGGTCTGCCACAGAGCACAGAAAACACATTTGAACGCCATCATGGGAGACCAATATGTAACGTGATGTCACCTGGTAGACTGTATACTAGGTTCCATGTCAGCAGGCATGACAAATGCCTTTCAGTCATCTCAAGTCTAGACTATAACTAGAGCAGTAACGAACACCCCACGTGATCTTGGTAAGCAAGTGCAGATTTGTTTAGATTAGGGGACTATCCAACTCCATGTTAACTTTCTCTGAAGCCAGAATAGATCAGATTTTCCTGAGATAATGCCGGTGCTTAGCTCCATAATCACACGATAAAACGCTTGACGATGTTCATCAAAATGGATGTGTTATTAAGAGCGTTCCAATCAGGCTTGCCGTTTTTAACTCTGGCCCAAGTCGTGCACTGCATTAGAGTGAAATGTTTAGTTTATTTGCAGTATTATGTGGCCCATTGCAAAATTATACATCGTAGGAGTTTTATTTGCCGTCTCCTATGACAGCTAATACATTCTGTAATTGTTTTGAAAAGGCCATTGGTCTCATGGTGAAATCCGTGAGTGGTTTCCTTCCCCTCAGGGACGATGCCTGTTATTTTTAAGGTTAACCACACTAAAGACATGTTCAGTGTCGGCTTTTACCCTTCCTCTGAGCAGTGCCTCTGGTCACAAGGCTTTTGTGAACCTATCTGGTCTATGTAGTGGAACTTCAACCAGCAGATGAACCTCACATGTCAGTGTGTGTGGGGTACAGAGATGGGGTAGTCATTAAAGAATGATCACCGTTATTGCACACAGAATGAGCACATATCTTATTGTGTAAGGTTTGCCATTTCAAATGTGTGCCTGATCCCAAAAAACTAAAACTGCACTTGACATTGTAGGGATATTGTTTGAAATAAGCAAAAAAAAAAAAAACATTTAATCACATTTCCAATAACACAAAAAAAAAAAAAAAAAAAACAACCAGAAAGGTAAAATTGTTTCTGAAGCACTTGCCTGGTAGATGGCCTCGTCGCAAGCATTCTGCAGGCCCAGGTTGATCATGGTGTTCTGCAGGGTTCTGCCCATGTAGAACTCCAGGGAAAGGTAGTACACCCGCTGGAACATTGAAACGGGAACAGATATTTGGTACTGCCACATTGTCGCTGGCCCCCAGGGTGAAACTCAAACCCTAAACCACTCAACGTTGTAATTCTCCACACTACCTACTGGGCCACACAGGACCCTTTGGTACACAGACCGGACCGGTGTTCATAAGGTGTTTTGATTGACCCTACAGGCACACTGGCTGGAATCAGGGAATTAAACCACAAAAAGGTGAACATTGACAGTGACATCAGCTAGCTGGAGGCTGTAATCCATGGACTGCATTTATCCTGCTGCGTTAAGAAAGAACTGTTTGCACATTTGGATACTGCTGAAATGGTTGAGATCTGCCAGACGTACAGTGACACATCATTGACCAGCTCTTCTGTAAGGTCACACAATTTGGGACAAAAAAAAAAAGCAAGGTCGACAACAACTAATTGCCGCTGGGTTTTGTGAACACAACAGCGGTACAGTGGTAAACACCATTAGCTCTAATCAGCATGACAACTAGAGTCTGGGTGATTGTATAGCATTGCACGTTACTGATTTTAGCACAATTAAGACACCCATTCGATTCTCTGCCATTGTTAAAACGACCAATCTGATTGGTCCAATGACCAATTAGTGGCAGAATTGGGCTGTAGCCTAGGACTCATATAGACTGACTGGGCTAGTGAAGGAAGTAGAACATTCAGTACCATTTATAACAACAATAACCCAAGTAAATATAAAAGTTCTTCAAATGTTTTTGATTGTGTCACAAAACATAATGAATAAGACCAGATGAAACGCCTAGCTCTACAATAATAACGTATCACCTGGTCCTGTACCAAATTTAGGAATGAACACCAACTTTACCATTATGAAAAATCGATTTACCAAAACAAATCTGGATTAGCATTTCTACTCTTATCGGGGCCATTGCAACTGAATGTGGTAAACCGGGACTTGAAGTACAGTCGTTTTGTCATAGGGTTAACAAACCACTGTCAAAGGTCAAGAAGAAAATTCTCTCAATTAAGTAGATGATGTTGATTAAAATAAGCAGAAATAAAATAAAAAGTAAATAAAATAAGAGGGGCGGGTCTGATGTCGGATACTGAACCAAACGCGGACAGGACAAAACAAACAGGTGGCCAAGTTTGATTCAAGCAAAAATGTGGGTGTTATTTGAAAAGTCAAAAAACTTCGAAGCAAACAGTGACATTTACCTTGGGGTCGGTTTCATAATAGAACTGTTGCGTTCTGATCCATCTGCCCACCAAGTGATCTCGAACAGTGTGCGCGAGAGCGAAGTAATAATCTCGTGGCGTAGCTACGTTTCTGTCTTTGACCAAGGTGAAGTGGAGATGTCGGTTAAAACCTTTCTTCAACTCCGCGACGTTCTCCACCCCGACAATTCCCCGGATACTGATCTGTTTGCGCTTCTCCTGGTCAGTTAGAGGTGCCGCCATGATACTCGCGAAACAACAACTGTCAGTCTTCAACTACAACTCTCAAGTGAGAAGTGAAGTTTGGGTAGAGGCATTTCTGCGCTCTCAGTCTCCTCCTTTCGGTCCTCTTTAATATCCATTGGTGTATTAAAAAAGAGGTGTGTCATCCAACCTATTTCTCCGGTCGAGGGAAATGCAAATTGTTAACAATTTCAATGTTAACAATTTCTACAAAAACGTTACTTAATTAAACCGGGCTACTCCGATGCCATAAAAAAATAAGCCATGTCAACCATGTTTCCTGCCGGTTGCAGCAGAGTAAAATATCTGAGGCAGGGAAACTTTTTGGACACTTTAAATTATTTATTGATTGATCACAGATGCAGAAAACACAAAACATGTCAGTAATAATAGCAACACTACCGATGATAATAATAATATAACTTAGTGTAAATATACAGTAGGTATCGGATCTAAAAAATGAGTTTACATTTAAATACGAACCAACGTGTAACAACATACCATTGTTATAACTGCAGAGCATACATTTGTCACTTTGGATGTCTGACAACTGGCGCGCGCACTGCACGCGGATCATGTGAAATCAACTGCCAGCGCGTCGCCCAGAAAAGGTGTGACATGTCCAAGATGACACACTACAGGACAACCGCTGTATAGTTAAGTTGATGGACCACAGGTTTCAGTTTTTCCTCTAAATATTTTTTCCCGCTCAGAATCTTTTCAATAGGCACCTTATGAATTAAATCAGATTTATGAAAACAGCTAATTAAGATACAAACTAAAAATGATTATGGAGAGTGAACACCAATAGCTCAACATCACCCTTCCACTATGACTAAATGAGTCTATATTCAGTGGAATCCAATATCTGTTCAGTTTCAAAATTGTGTAAAACGTTAACACCTACAGTATTAATGAGGATGTTACTCGGCCAAAGCATCAACTTCACCTGACACCTACAATATTAATGAGGATTTTACTCAGTGAGGCATCAACTTCACCTGGCACCTACAGTATTAATGAGGATGTTACTCAGCCAAAGCATCAACTTCACCTGACACCTACAGTATTAATGAGGATGTTACTCGGCCAAAGCATCAACTTCACCTGACACCTACAATATTAATGAGGATTTTACTCAGTGAGGCATCAACTTCACTTGACACCTACAGTATTAATGAGGATGTTACTCAGCCAAAGCATCAACTTCACCTGACACCTACAGTATTCATGAGGATGGTACTCATTAGACAAGCAGCATGACCACACATTTAGCAAAAAAGTATGTATTTTCTGTGTATTGTGCTTTAAGACCAGGCAGCTTGTGTGATTTTTAGCCTCCTCTCAATACCTGGCTTATTTATAGCCTTGGGCCCTCTGATCCCGACGGTCCGATATATCTCCATGCATAGACCTGCCATGTATCATTTGTCATGTTGTGAGTTTTCATTTGTCAATGCCCTGAAAGACCCAGTTTCTGGTCTTGTGGACATCAAGCAAACTGTACAGAGCAGCCATACACACAGAACTATTTCACAGCCTTTAATCACATGAAACAGCACTGCTTGTACACAACCATCTGTCCCGTCATTTCATTGGACATTCATTCGTTGATGTGAAATTAAACAGATAGAAATATGAACAACAGTGGCATTACAGGGCAAATCCACAACAAAGATGCTGTCTGTCTAAAAATCAATTACTTATACATCTATCTACATCCATCTCCTTCACAAAATAACATTTTCATCAATAGTAAAAAAGAAAAAAGAAAAGAAGATCTGGATTCTAGTCTATCCCAAACAGCGACATGTTACACTACAGTTGAGCACAGCCTTGTAGCCACTGATGGAAAGTAGTCCAGTATGTAGGGATTAGAGTACCAGTTGGGATTCATCCTAGAGTCACCTACAGTAAGAGCATTAGTACGCTTAATAGCACCGTATTCAGGATAGCCTGTAATGTACGAGTGTCAACTTCATCGCCATTAGCAACAACCCGGATGCATTGTTCTTCAAACTGGTCACAGGCCTGCTCATAACAACAGCAGAATAAAGCCTTACACAGCCTTAAACAACGATAACAACAATAAAACCAACAATAATGATAATAATAAATGTCATTTAAATATTCCGCATATTGACAGCGGCCAGTGCCTGCACCCTAAATGTCCCACCTATAGTCCACATTGTGCACTATTCACCCAGGGCCGATACATACTATACACAGAATAGGATGTAGTTAGAAACACAGAAACCGACATACATATTTTCAGATTCTCCGTACATTATTGAAAGCTGCGCCGTGGACAAACACCGTTATAAGTAGTGCACGTCACGCCGTTAATCATTATTGCACATATAGGGCATAGGGTGCCATTTGGGGCGCAATATTGGCTAAACAAAAGCCCGCTTAGTACCAGTACCGGAATGCAACGGAACAAGTTCGTTACAAACTATGGAGAATGTTAAAGTCGGCACAATCAAAGCCACTCGTTAGCGTCTCATTTACATACTACAACACAGCGGAGAGTTAGTTCACTCCCTGTCCGGGATCACTGCGTCTGCCAGCTGGTAAGTCAACGAGGTAACCGTCGCATCCCCATCGACGGCAGTGCACTATGTTGACAATAAAGTTATAGCCCTGCCGTGCTCCTGTGCGCCCCCTGGCGGCCATGAAGGGCAATTCACTCAGTTGGTCTTACACGGTACAGTGGGTTTGGTGGGACTTCGGTACCACGTTTTATGGATTCTGTTGAAATGTTGTGTTGTGTGTATTTGTGTGTGTTTCTGTGTTTGCATGTGCATTCGAAAACCATCCAGAACTAGACCTAACAGCTCTAGAGTGTGGTGATGAGTCTTCTCGGTTTGGTTGGTTTCATGACACTTTCATTTTCTACCCAATCATAATAACTGAATGTTAAGACAGGAAGCTAAAACAGAGTTCAATTGACATAGTTCCATTCTGAGGTGAGAGCCGAAGGTAGCAATGGTTACTAAGCTTTAGTTAAATATGTCTGTTTATTTAGAATATTTTGTAATGCTCGCAATGTACAGGTCAAGGCTATGGGTCAGGTTGTCCAGAGATCTGTAGAGGTCAAGGCTATGGGTCAGGTTGTCCAGAGATCTGTAGAG
>JACXGK010007820.1:0-24156 GCA_016801125.1 Novumbra hubbsi
AAGCGCTGTAGTAAAACTTCAATACCTCAAGGGAAGCACTGTAGTAAAACTTCAATACCTCAAGGGAAGCAGTGAATCATTCATGAGGGACAACAAGCCTACGGTTTAAAACTGAGATTGTGGGACTTCTACAGTACGTATGGGTTTTCTCAATTCCATTTCCTCAAATACTGCGTCCCTATTATGCATTATTATCCCTGGCCTCCGTTTGAAAGAGTTTAACGGTAATAGAAACTGGATGAAAAGTAATGTAGAGTCATCGTGAATTTAAATACACTGGTATCAATTGGGCAAGTCCTCTATACACGCATCATCAAGAGAACGGGCCTACGTTTACAGGGTTGTATCAGGTGTCTGTAGTAATGGATGCCACAGGAATAATATATTCTGACAAAGATTACAATTTAAAGAGGGATACATTTATCATTCTGCTCCCTGTTTTCATAATTTATTTGCAAATTGCAGATTTTCTCCGGAAGAGCGTTCATCCAACGAAGCAAAAAAGCACTATGTGTGTGTATATGTATGTATATGTGTGTGTATGCCAGTTACCTGTTGATGCCTGGCAAAAGAAAAGAGTACAAATCCACCATACCATACGGTGGATGCCGTTTAGTAGATTTTAGAATTAGCCAGTTGGTGAGGAACGCCGCTGTACGTCATCCTGGCACGAAAAAAGAAATCCCCTCTGTAGAAATTAATTTGTTCCTGGCAATTGCACCAAACACATTACATCAAGGTCAAATCATAACAGACAGAAAAAATAGATGTTATTGTCATGCTTTTGTGCCTGGACACTGTTTCCGTTTTGAAGTGTGAGGACCGTTTAAGCAGGTTATTAACATGAAGAGAACAGTCGTTTAACGGGGACGTGGCAGATTACACATGAGTATATGTAAAAGAACGTTGGCTATCAAGAAGGGGATGGAAATCTACTATCAATTAATTGACATCCCCTCAACCACTAACATAAGAGAGAGGAAAGATAATTTAGGATGGACATTTACCCAAATGAGAAAAGCTCATAGCTGGCTCCTCAGTGGTTTGGCATTTGACCATTTGACAGATGTCACTGAGATCCTGGGAGTGTTCTCCATAGTCCAGGTTCATGTCTACGGTATAGCTGACAAGGGCCAGGCACCCTCTGGACTTCAGCACTTTCTGCTTCCTGGAGGAACCTTGGACGACCAAACCAGAGGGCTGCGTTCATGGAAGTTACTAAAATAACCCCACTGTTGGGAACCTGTGGGGACTGCCTCCTGCTTCACCCCGAAGCTGACCTCCAATCTCACCTACTAAGAGAGTGACATGGAAAACAACAGTGGCATCACCATGTCAATGAACAGACAATGAACAGACCCTCTAATATACATTTACAAAACCAATTAGGATTAAATATCTTGTTCAACGGCGCAACAGCAGATTTTTCTAAGCTTGCCTGGTTACTGGTCTTATGCTCTACATTTGACACTACCTGACACCGTTTTATCAACAAAACATTACACAAAGCACCTGACAAATATACCTATCATTGTTTGTTGAACACTATCATTTATTTACAAAGTGCAATCGCTGTACTTTCAGGTATCGCAAGCTTCAAACACACAAACGTGTCCATGGGGTATTTCCAACTGTTGAATTACCTCTTCCCACTCGGTTATGGACGCTGCTCTGTAGTAGTTATGTACTACTTCACCATTTCACTCATTTAGCAGATGCTCTTATCAAGCGCTACTTAGGGTTAATGCATTCAAATGTATTTGCTTACAGGCGTAGCAAGTACATTTTCTCTCAATAAATAAATGATCAGCAAAGTCGGTGCTAGTAGGGAAAAAAAGTACACGCTTCACTGGAGAGTGTGATGTAATATTTAACAGTCTCTTTGAAGAGAGCGTTTCAGACCTTTCTGGAAGATGCTAAGGGACATGTGCAAGCATCGGGGGCAAGCAGTTCCACCTCGGTGCCAGGATGGTGAAGAGCATTGCCCTCATAGAGGTGGTAATGCCAACTGACCAGAGGTGGGCAACATTACATTAAGTGCCTGACAAATAGTTCAGTCGATTTCTTTTCTACTGAAGGGAAAAAGGACTATGCAAACTATACTTAGTCTATTCTGTTGCTTCTGCAGAAAGGCACACACTCTCACGGGCCCCTTCCTTTTTCCAGGAACCCGAGTATCTCTGCGATCAATTACTTCGGTGGCGACACCCTGTTCTTCAGGTACGTGGCGTTGAGCTCCTTGCCCTGGAAGCGCCGATGAGTCACGGTGCTGTGCTTCTGGTGTGCGGAGTTAGAGGGAGAGTCAAAGCTCTGAGGACCCAGACTGCCGTCAGACCGTTTGTTCACCACCTTCTACCAGTTCTCTCTCCTTACTCCCAACATGTGCGCTTGTTCACTTTCCCTTCAGGGACTGCGAAATGTAGTGACTAAGGTAAGCTGGACCCTCCGTCTAGATCCTGGTGATTGAGTGTACACTTCCGGAGATAGGAGATATTATTGGGACGCGCGACCTAATTCAATCAATTGGTGCAGTTCCTCCTGAGGACAGAAGAGGTCAGTATTAGACACAGTATGCCATAGAAGCTTGGGTTTCTCCTTAGGGTTGAAAAGAGAGGAGTTACTTGAGCGCAGAGCGAAGAAAAATAACAAGAACAGCCAATGACGAAAGTATAATCTTTAAAAAAACCTGTAAATAAATCTAAAATCTATTGTCCAGATCAAGTCACTGAAATAATAACTGAAGAATACAGTCGTTGTATGAATATGCAATGCATGACAGTGATTATGTATGTAATATTAATGAAATAGAACCATTATACAAACTTAAAACGCCATAGCTACCATGCACTTCTATTGTAACTGGTTTAGAACCGGTCCCAAGCAAGATATTGCCAAATAGCTCCATTCTCATAGGGACTCTGTGACATCAGCCTATCTAGTATTCTATTATCTACGGGTGTTTCGCCACATGGAGGAAACCGACTTCTCACAAAATGAGATCAGCAGCCTTAACAGACTTAAACCAGTCATATACATTTCAACAGCATTACAATCCTCACATGGTCTGGAATGGTAGGCTGGGTGTTCGCTGAACGCGGCGAGAGAGAGGTTGAGATGTTACATTTCTGAACGAGACATTCCTGTGACGATACGAGGATACGGATGAACAGGTTGCAGACGCCTTTCCTCGTGGGGATAATGGAGGATGGGGGTTATGGGTATGTGACCACAGTGGAAAGGGTGAGGGTGATTCTTGCTGGGGCCTGTGGAGGGTGTGTGGCTCGTTTAAAACCATGATGAACACTTGCAGGCCTTTCATCTCGTTTGACCACAAACTGCAATGAGAAACAGGAGACGCAGCCTCCACCCGAGAAAGGGAGGTGTTTCAGAAAGGAACGGCGGCATTTCCTCACGGGCCTATAATGCAATAACACAGATGAACTCAATTTGCTGTGAATCGTCAGCATTTCTCCCCAGACTTTCTACCCAGTTGGTATTTGACTCAGAGCGCTACCGTCAGAGGACTTAGTCTAATTAAAACACCTTGCCCAGATCCCACTGCCAGATTCAGACAGATGATTAGAGAGAGAGAGAGTTGCGGGTTGTGTGTGCGTGTGGCACGTGTGTGTGTTTCTGACGCAGTGACCTTTTCCTCTGACCTGGGGTAAGGGCAGTGTCCTTGTTATCCTCCAAGGTTTAATTACTGGTCAGCGCGTTGGAACAGCAATCGGAGAGGCATTTGAGTTTCCTGTGGTCATGTGGCTGGATCAATGCTCTTTGGGGAGTGACCAAGAGAGTAAAACAGGGCCTTTCTCACACGCAAACTCGGACGTGTCCACAAACATTGTTGCGTTCGCAATCACACAGACACACTGACGTGCGATTACACAACCGCACGTCCACTAAGCAGATAAGGGTTCAGATTCTCAAATGAACATTAACGTATTGATCAGAAGCACCTCTTTTCTCCCGATAACTGCATTTCCAGATACCCCGGAATTGCTCTTGGGGTAATGGCGCCGCTAGAGGTGGACGATACAGAGATTACGCGCGACCCTAATGGGCGAACTCCGTCCGATACTGCCGACTGAACCAATGAAGTGGGACGCGAAGTCCTCGGGTTCGTTCCGCTAAGCTCGATCACTCATTAGCGCGCCCCTTGGAATACAGAAACAAGCAGCGACCGTATCGAACGCATTGAGGTCGCTGCTCTCCCAACCCTTCTGCTCATGAGCTTAGCGTTCGTCCAATGTTGGTATGTAAGTACGCGAGTACATATGGCTGGGCGTTTAGTGAAGCCAATACGTTCTGCTATCATTCCTGGCCTTCTCAGACATTACTACTCCCAACAGCAGCTCGGGGACACAGCGTGACACTAATGGTTCACGTGATACTTTTCAGCACAAAAGCCGGGGCCGAAATGCATCCGAGGGGTTCTTTATACCGACGTTTCTTTTTTAACTCTCTGCATACTGCTTGGAATTAAGTGAGCGACTGATTAGACATTGATTTCCTTTAATGCCAATCTATTTATTCAAGGTGGGAGCAAGAGGTTACTCAGAAACCAGCAGATAATGGATCAGTGTTATGTAGGCCTAGACAGACACAGGCTTTCCCAAACCAGTGTCTATACAACTTAAAGGGCATTTTGAAATGTCAATGTCCAAATGCTAAATCTGTAACCAAGCAAGTAGCAGGAATTGATCAGGCTTGAACGGCTCACCAGCTGTTTAAGGTAGGAGTCTTTCCATGTACCAAACACCACTTCTATCTTCAAATCTAATCATTCACTTCAACAATGACTTTAAATCTGTATGATTCCATGATTATTTTCATTTGTGTTGAATATAACAATGTCGTACCCTCAATCCAGCTGGTACAACTATGCATATGAGTAATAACATAATACACAAATTTAGCTACCTCTGATCTATCGTACCAAACTATAATCCGCAGAAATAAACCGTAACAAGATAATTTGACATACATATGAAATCCGTCACTCTGGCCCATGAACTACCTGTAGGAAGCGTGTTAGGTAATAGGTTTAAACCGCAGTAGACTAATATGTATGCCATTGATTCATTTGGCATTTCATTCAGCTTCATCACCAATACATACCATAACAGCCGGCATAGCAGCTATGTAACATAAAGTCATTATTAAAACAAGCGGATAGTTGATCTTTTCACCCAGTTCTTCTAAAAAATCCTTTCCCTCCTCCCTCATCCACCACAGGTTGCCATGACAATCGCTGGTAGTCACAGCAACGTGGGGGCAGACTCAGAGTGTTCCGTGAGGCTAGATGAAGAGAATCGTCTCTGAGAACTCCTCGTGTACAGGCCGTGACCATGAAGATCAACTGTGTATCTATAGACAGATATATACATTGTGACCTATTTTGAAGAGAGGCTTTGAGACACAATCAGTTACAAGCACAGAAGGCGCATATCATGTCCACAAATATAGTGAAAAATATAACCCCCCCCCCAGACCCACACACATACACACACCCCCACAACAGCCCTGGCCCAGCTCAATAACATAGCAGGGAAGTCACTGATACCTCTACTGGGAAATGGTGTCTAATCATAGCTAACTCTCCCCATCTGCTCCCGACATACAAGGATGTCTTCTCAGACTGGGGCCATTGGTATGTTACCAAGCTGCACAGCATTTAGTGACTGTTACTGTATTTTGCTAGACAGGTACCAATTGGTTGAAGTGGTTGAACGCAGCAAGACGTCTGTCCGTCTTGGCATGAAAACAAGTTCAAGGGTGGTAGTCTGATCGGAAGTCTGACTAGTGTGACACGCAGAACGGCCTCGTCGCTCCTCTGAAGTGCTAAATGAGAGATCACCAGCTCACTTCATGGTATTAACGTTTGCGACATTTCTCAGGGTTTTGCCAAGTTCCACATGCGCTCGACGCTCGTGTTCATACAGCGTTTCAGAGAAGGTTTGCTGATCTAGTGCATGATGGCTATTCTCCGTGTGATAATAACACGGATCGAAATGGCTAAAAGTGAGTAAGGGCTCAGATTGTCTGGGCTGGTCCCCACCGGTTCTACCATCCTACCACAAGGAGGCAGTATGAGTAAAGCCAAGCAGGGTGCGCCCCAAGCCAAGAAGAAGGAAGCAGACCTCGTTATCCAACCTTTCCTGGGGGAGAAGATGACCAGGAAAGAAGTGTAGAGAGAGAGAGATTCACAAAAACATTTTTGGTATTTAGAATTGTCAAGTGCTGTTTGTAGGGCTATCACCCTAGCATAAGCGTTTGAATAAATCTTGTGAATTCAAGTAGAACCCTTTAAAAACAAAAAGGCATTTGTAAGTGTGTAGAAGCTTAAAAAATGGACAGACAGGGTGGGGAGAGAAAGATGAGAGAGGATGAAAGATGCTGACCCAGGTTTTCACTTAATCTGAGCCGTGGGCGGTGGCGAGTATTGGAGGATCTCAATCAATCCGTCAAGGTGTCAACTCCTCCCCCTTTTGCTCCCTTTCTCTCCATCCTCATCTCTTTTCCTTCCCTCCGTCCATTCATTTGTCTTGTTCTTGTCTTATCTGTGATGTGTGTGTGTGTGCGCGTGTGTGTGTGTGCCTGGCACAGAGGCACTGTGCAGACAACTCATCACAAGCCATATCTACATGAGCAAATCTGGAGTTCCAGTCCCAAGAAACCCCAGATGCGTTGGTCGTCCTCCGGTTACATTCTGTCACATGTTTTTTTCTCTCTGACTTTGACTGACAACTCAGACTGAAATCTTCCCTTAATTATCATTCATGATTTCAGTCTAGGATGCTCTAAGGCGTGAGTGTTGTACTAAATAAAGTCCTTGGCAATTCGGGTCAATTACCTTTTCTAATTGTCACTTTACCCAAGTGTGTTCTGGCTCCGGACCAAACCATCGATTTCTGGGACCAATAAAATGGAAACCCTCAGTTTCTGTGGACGATCAGATGATTTGTCCTTACTGAAAAGAAAGCAACGCCTGCGATGTTAGGCTCGGAAATAATGATTCTGGATAGCTAATACAACCTCTTGGTCTGAGAACAGGACAGAAAATGGCTTGTAATGTTTGTCTGTCTGTATCTTTTTCTGGCCCATTAGTGTCAATGTCCTGACTCGGGAGAGTCCTCTCGATTCATTGTTTGACCTCTAAGAGTTATCAGTAGAACTCCTATGAAGCCCAGAGATCATTGCGGCTGATGCGATGAATGGCATAGTAAGATGGTCGGGCCGACCCAAATAGCTTCTGTTTGGGTTGAAGATGTAGACACATCTCCCAGAAGGCAGCTGCGACTGATGCCTTTGCTTACTGATGAGGATGCCGTCTAATCAGAATAGATCACGCAGAAGCATTCTAGGCTGTTACCTCAACAGCAGCCATGGTTCAAGTGTCACCTTTCGAGCCTCGTGTAACCAAAGTACTACAGGCCCACGGATTGACCCATAAGTTCTTGATGAGCGTGTGAGGAGGTTGGATGCTAAAGCATGGATGCTCACACACACAAACACACAAATGCATACAGCAGGGCTGTCCAAACCAAACCGGAAGAATTGCTGTCCCGTAGATTCTCTCTCTAACCCTAATTTAAAACTCTGAATCTAAACTAAATCATCAAAACAAAATTAGCTTAGTCCCAGGCTCATTTGGAGAGAAAACCTCGAAATGAACGGTGGACCTCCAGGAACAGGGTAGGACAGGGTACAGGAACAGGGTAGGACAGGGTACAGGAACAGGGTAGGACAGGGTACAGGAACAGGGTAGGACAGGATACAGGAACAGGGTAGGACAGGGTACAGGAACAGGGTAGGACAGGGTACAGGAACAGGGTAGGACAGGGTACAGGAACAGGGTAGGACAGGGTACAGGAACAGGGTAGGACAGGGTACAGGAGCAGGGTAGGACAGGGTACAGGAACAGGGTAGGACAGGCTGGACACAAAGAACACAAATACATCAGAAGTCCAACATGAGGAGTTAACCGACAGGTAGACGACTTGCTGAGAATAGAAGCCAGGGCTCCTGTATCTTGACACCGTCTTCCTTGTCCAATGACACAAGCTAAGATGCAAAGCTCAGCACAGTAAGAGACCATGTCGTTCATTGGTCAACGCGAGAGAAGGTCGCTGCAATTTACAACGTGGACCTTTCCGTTCTCCTCCTACCCCTCGCGTCCACCTTAAGGCCCGTTCCGAAGACCTTGACGGATCGTGAGAGGCCACGACAGGTCAGAGGCCACGAAACTCCGCCCCCCTTGGGGCACCCGCTCTAGAAGAGTCGCAGTGAGTTGCGCATCCAGGGGGAACAGTCACCATGACAACCTCTTGACTTCTCTTCAACCCTATGGCAGGACAGGGTTGAGCGATGAGTGTAGGGGTCGGAGCTAATGGTGTTCCGCCTGTCTAACTGTCAGCCTCTGAGGGTCTCCGTGTCACAGAGACACACACTCATACACAAAACACACACACACACGCATACACACCCTCAAACACTCAGAGGCATGTGTCAGACAGATGACCTGCTCGGTCTGCGTCACTAAGCCCCAGTGCCTGCTGGGAGCGACCGGCGTCCACGGTTTTGACAGGTTGTGACGTTGCGGGATGCGGGGGGGGGGGGGACTCATCACGATATACTGTTGACAACACTGGCTTTTTATTAATACTCCAGTCTTCCAAGCCCTTCTCCATTCCTTCACCCCCCACTTCCGTTGGGAGCATGTCTCCCAGGGCCCGGTGGCGGTGAATAAAAGAGTGTTGTCACGTCTGCTCTCGTCTGCTCCTCGGTCTCCGTGGCCGGGGGAATGGAGGGCCTCCGTTTCCGCGGTGAAAGATGAGAGGGAGGCTGAGACGGCACCAGAGAAACGTTTAAAATAACAATATGACGAAATCACTTGTGATGACTGCGTTATCGTCCCTGATAACCGTTCGCTGGATCTCACCACTTCCCTGTCTGACTGCCTTTCTGTCTGTCTGTCTGTCTGTCTGTATGCCTATCTGACTGCCTTTCTGTCTGTCTGCCTTTCTGTCTGTCTGTATGCCTATCTGACTGCCTTTCTGTCTGTCTGCCTTTCTGTCTGTCTGTCTGTCTGTATGCCTATCTGACTGCCTTTCTGTCTGTCTGTCTGTCTGTATGCCTATCTGACTGCCTTTCTGTCTGACTGCCTTTCTGTCTGTCTGTCTGTCTGTCTGTATGCCTATCTGACTGCCTTTCTGTCTGTCTGTCTGTCTGTCTGTCTGTATGCCTATCTGACTGCCTTTCTGTCTGTCTGTCTGTCTGTATGCCTATCTGACTGCCTTTCTGTCTGACTGCCTTTCTGTCTGACTGCCTTTCTGTCTGTCTGTCTGTCTGTCTGCATGCCTATCTGACTGCCTTTCTGTCTGTCTGTCTGTCTGTCTGTCTGTCTGCATGCCTATCTGACTGCCTTTCTGTCTGACTGCCTTTCTGTCTGTCTGCCTTTCTGTTAGTGTACTCGTCTGAATGACCTCCGTCTGCGTAAATCTGTGAATTTCTCCCTGCACTAAGTACCCCTTTGTGCATTTTACAAGGAAGCTTATGGTCTCACTAGACTTCCCAAGTACCTGCTGTGGATCGGCCAAGTACCCCCAGGGGTCCTAGTACCCCTGGTTGGGAACCACTGGAGTAAATGGTTCGTACTGCCCCCCCCACCCCCCATCTTCTGGCTCTCATTACAGCCCAGTTTATCACACCAGGAAAGGGGGCAGAAAACAAATGAGTCAAAAGCAGGGAAGAAAGAAGCCTGGGTATTGATTGGAGCTCTTTTCATGCAAGAGAGGAGAAGAGAAAATATTAGGCCATAAAAAAGGAAACAAGGACATAAAGCCATTACCAACTTGGCTTAATTGATCCCACTTCCCATAACAAATAAATCGAGCGGAAAATGGCAGATGGCTTTGATGAATGTCATAAAAAAGGCTTGTCAGCAAGCTCCCAGCCCTGCCCGGTCCACTCACCCGTTGCAACACAACAGTCGCCGTAGAAATTGCATCCTATTCTCTACTGTATATAGCACACCGCTCTTTGTGAGGGACAATAGGGCTCTTGACAGATCTAGTTCACTGTCTAGGGAGTAGCGTGCCATTTGGGACGCGAAAAAACAAAACAGGCTTCACAGGTCCGTTTACTCTAATGATCGTGTCGCTAATTATAACTGCTTAGCATAACTAAGTTAATAGTTTATCTACTGTGTCCCATCTCTGTGAATGTTGTGGCCGTTGATCGTTCTTCTGAAGTGGTCAGAAAGTACATAGGACCGACTGCCAGCACATTGGTTAAAATAAAGCGTCTTGTATAGAGACAGGCTGCTATCCCGGTTTCTGGAGGAAATACAAATTGAATCAATCTGCTGAGAATGCAGCTGGTACCTCACCAACTGTCAACGGTTGGTCCAAAACACATTCAGAACGCGCATACACGCACACACAATAGCGACACAACTGCCCTTTCACACTGGCCAAACATATGGAGACATAGTGCATAGGGACTGGCACCAACAGAGGCGTTCATGCATGCAGCTAATGTAGTTGCTGCATGCAGCTAACTCCTGTCTCTACTGCAGTGTGTGGGTGCAGTGGGCAGCTGTTGGAAATTCATCTGCTTCATGATTCCCATCAATCTCCCCATCGCCTGGACACTGCATGAAGCCACAGCTGCATCTTAATCTACAGGGTGCCGGACAGACAAGTTGTCTGGCCTGGCCAGTAAATAACCCAGACCAGCCCCTCCAAAAAAATGACATTCCTACAGAGCTACAGGCTATAGCTGTGAGCCATTTGTTCTGTTCCAAATGGCCCCCTAGTTACAAACGTGCTATGGTGTATCTAAATAGTTTTGCCTATGTGGGGGGGAATTTGCCTAGTAGTTCAGTTAGCATACCAATTGAAATATTCTCAATGTTTATTATACAGGGGTGTTTCTTCTTTTGGTTCAAAAAGTTAGAACTTCATATGAAACCATTAACATGAGACCAAAAAGTGGGACAATTGGAATAAAAGGTGTTTCTGGTTAGAAATGTGCGCAGTTATAGAAAAGATGTTCATGATTTCAGTCAAGACATTTCTCTTTCAAATTCTGTTTCCCCCTTTTTAATAAGCCAACCAGAGCCTGACTAGGAAGGGCTTCGCAGGCAGTGTTTGTTGTCAACATTTCGTTTTTATTTTTACTTCTTGTAACTACGAAATACAGAGGAATATTGTTTTTGCTTGTCCCTAAGGGCCTAACTGTAAAGTTTTCACTTTAGTACACTCATCGAAGTATGTGGAAGCTTTTTAAATTGGTTTCAGTAATTCTCTTTGACTATCTATTGTACTATTGTAGTACCCAGGAAGCTACTTACTGAATTTGGCAGTCACATTTCAAATTTCAGGAGCCGCAGCTCAGCTATCACATTGTTTTCACCTCAGGAACTCGATTCAGAAGGATTGTTGGTTTAGCTAATTTAGCCTAGGACTAATGGGGGCGCTGTTATTTGGTAGTTAAGTGGTATTGCTACATTTATTATAAATCCTGACTGGATTTTCATTGACATTATTGAATGTGTAGATTGGACATTATGTGGTAGTCAAGGGTGACATTGTGCTATACACTCTTTCATTTCACGGTTGCAACCATGCGCGTGTGTGTGTACATCATAGATTACAAGCACCACTAACCCAATAGCCATGCTACCCCATAGCTCATCCAGTAAAACCAATCCTGGCGCCATCTCTGGGGATTCAGATGAGTGTTCAGGTTAATCCGATCTGTTTGGATTAGCTGACTGTTAGATTGTATAAAACAAAGTTGTCACACGCATGTATTTCAATATTTTTTGGACTTGGTCAATGGAAATGTGTGGCACCATATTTCTCGTTTCAACACAGTGTATGATGGCTAAAATATTTTTCTAACCCAGCTGCTATGCACCCCCCCCCCACACACACACACACAACCACACACACACTTTACTATCCCGGTGGGACGGTTTATGAGTGACCCTATTTCCACCACAGTGGTTTTATTTAGACTAAAGAGACATGTACCAATACTTTCCCAACAGATACCAACCGTGGGTTACTGTTGAGAAAATGCAATCGTTTTCCCAATATATGTTTCAGACAGCAGTGCCAGAGTTCAAATAATGCATCCGGTAATTAACTTGACAAATCTAAACAAATGACATGCTCCATGATGTTTTAAACATACATTAGCTACAATTGCTGGCTTACTTCAGAAACGCTGAGATCTCTACCAGCTTTACCTGACCAATGTCTTGATACAAAAAGCAATGAAATACGGACATACTAGTGTACACTATTGTATGTGAGTCTGCCGGTCAGATCATGTTTCATCAGAGGTAAGCGTTGCAGTAACATTGTAAATGCAATCTGAATATGTGTGTGTCTCAATATTTTTTAGAAAATGTTTCGCTTGCTTAAGAAGTTACAGATAAGGTATTACAAATCATAGATTAAGAATTGGTCACAGTATTTGGAATGGGGAGTTGCATCAGCCCCACCTAGGCATTGCCAGGAAAAGGCTGTCCTACAAGTGAATCTGATTAAGTCTGCTGAAACACCGAAGCTCGGAAAGGAAATTCTCCTTTCAGCACAATAATGATCCCAAGCACAAAACCAATGAAAAAACCGGAGTGGCCCAAGTGCAAAAAGTCTGACTTTCCTACAGTGTCCAACAACTCAATCTAATTGAGTATCTGCCCACAAGTAGTCTAATCAAACTGAAAAATGGGAAGCAAACCAGTCAGGAAGAAGACAACAAAATCACTCACCCCCTCAAAGTTGGTACATACTTCTCAACATAAGACTCAAAGCTGTTATTGATGCAAAAGTTGACTCTACCAAAAATGTAAGTGCGAGTGTTGGGTACTCATGCAAGCAACTTATTTCCAATCATCCTGAAAAGTATTTCTCAACATTACAATGGTTAATTTTGTTAAGAACTCTACTTTCAATGGACCCTATTTAATTTAGTGATATGATAGTATTGGTCTGGGATCTGAATACTTTTGAAGGCACTGCTATATATGTATATTAGTGAAAATGATTGTAAATAAACACCATCTTGTGGGGGCAACAAAATATATTAACCCCAACACTTAAGCTCATTTCCTTATGGGGACGACTGAGATCTCCCCGCAAAGTCAAGATCTCCTGGTTTTACTATCTTTGCACAGTTTTCTAGTCCGCACCATGATATAAAAATGTGTACGTGCACACACACACAAAAACACACCTCTGCTTTTCACGGATACCTGCAGCCTGCACTGAAGCAGAAAGCTATGTTAGTTCCCCTGCGGGTCTGAGATTTTGTTTCTGTGATGTCAGCTGTGTGTGGTGATCCTTCTTGTGTGTGGGGTGTGTGTGTGTGTGTGTGTAGATGTGTGTAGATGTGTGTAGATGTGCACTCGAGTGAATGCCAGTCTATCTGTGTGTTGACTAGTAATTGGAATTGGGGGACAGAATAGAAACTATGCAACTCATCCATAATTAGAGTCAGCTAGATGCTGAAATGGGAGGGAGAGACTCTTGGCTAGATGTCAAGAAGTACCACAGATTAAATCTTCATCGATCCTGGCGTAATTTATTTATCAATTCAACACAAAAAATGGTGTCCTCCCCCTTTGAGTCCACCTTTAAATTCATCTCATTGACCCTAACCCTTGAATACCAAAACGCGTGTGGATCCAAGTTTCCCTATGTAGTATTTGGTATCAATGAAGGCACGAAACCAGCACAGTCACCCTGTCGCTGTGACAGAACCCCACGTCAGGACCTTGACAACAACCCCCTAACATGTTCAGTAAAGTGGGCATCTCTATTCAACTACTTACAGTTTTACCCGCTTGAGTTCTATATTAGATAGGTCAAATAGTCTACGCTTTACAGAGGTTTCATCAGCCATACGTCCTTCGTTTTTCCTCCTTACCAAGTGGATGACAAGAAAGAGGTGAGGTGAGCGACTTCTGAAGTTATGGTGGCTTTCAAAAAAATTCACCCCCTTGAACATTTACACATTTTATTGTGTTACAGCATGAAATCAGAATGGATTAAAGTGATCGAATGTCCATGAACTCAAAGTTATATAAAAATTGAAAAACAAAAAAATAATTGATTGCATAAATATATATTTTGAATGTCCAGACTTTCATTGGGACACTCAAGGACATTGCGGCTTGGGCTTTATGTTTGGGGTAATTGTTCTGAAACGTCTCCCAAGCACCAGGTCTCTTGAAGACATTTTTCTTGGATCTCTCTGTATTTTCCAGCATCCATTTTGCTGTGTATCTTTACCAGCTATCCAGGCCCTGATGCACTGTAACATCCCCACTACATGTTGCTGCCACCACCACTGTTTACTGCAGGGATGGTGTTCTTAGGATGAAACTTAGCCAGAAACTTTCATTTTGGACATATCAGAACATATAATCAATCAATCAAATGTAGAAACGTAGAAAGTCAGGGAAAACAATCGGATACGTAAGAGCAAGCCGCACAGAAAAGCAATATTTAAAGCAATATGTTATTTGGCTTATATGAGCCAAGAAACACAGAACCATGCTTGACTGAGCCTGCTTATTAGGGTGAATTTGTGAGCGCATGCTAAGTAAATTATGTTCGTAAAACTGGTTACTGTTGGGCCAGACGAATACCAGGGTATTCCATGGTCCAGCTGCACCTGCGTCTGTAGACATGAAATGCTTTGACGGGACGATCATTGATTAACATCAACATCCAGGACACTCTGGACCCACTCCAAATTGCGCATAGCCTTTCTAATCTGGACTCTTTCTTATCTGGACTTTAAAAGGAATACCTGTGTGAGAATGTTGTCTCCATCTCCTTAAAAGCTCATCACCAAGCTCAGGACCCCCGGGCTGAACACGTGGCTTTGCATCTCAACGCTGGATTTCCAGGTGGGTCGTCAACACCATGTCAACCCTCATGGCTATAAGCCACTATAAATCTATACCTGTCGTTATCTTAGCATGTGACCTTTATCCACAACACCATCCCTTTGTTGAACACTTCCTCACTACTAGTCATGCAGACAAACACTACCCAGACTATTTCATTTTCTCTGCACCAAACCGTCCTCCTGTCCCCTTCTGTCGGGCTCTCCACCCCATGCTCTGGAGTTAATGTGGTTACCACGCTCTCCCCGGCGCCGTATTTGTTCTGTGTCAACAACCTCTCTCTCCCTTTCTCCTTCACCCACACTTCCTCTGCCATTGCTTCCTGGAACCCCTTCCTGACCTGCCCTCTGATCCAATTAAGGCCACGTTACGCCAAATGAGTAGCGGGAGATTTCATTTGCCTGCCGACGAAGGCCACCAAGTTTAAGAGATGGGACTCCCCCTCCCCCTTTAAACTACTTCAATGTCCAAGATACAGCTGGTTTACCAACTGACGGCTGGCTGTGGGGTATGCTACCCAGACTGGCTGGTGCCCAAACCATAGAAGCGTCTTGCTTTGCTGAATCTCACAGTTGATGCTTCGATCAATCATGCTGCATTGATGACAGACCAGTACAATGCTCCCCCCCATACATACTATGTACTGCTTAAACACTGAAACAAGGCAACCCACAGATACAACGGGTATCCATTTACATGAGCTTCGGTGCTTTTTATCAAATTGCTTGGGGGGAACATAAAAGTAATACAAGTGAAAGTACAGAAATATTTTGGGGAATGAGTAACACCATCTGGTGCGGTTTTAGAATAGTCATATCCTTCTGTATTCACTCATGGAACAACTGTATTGTATTGTATATGACGTCATACATACATATATAATGCACACTTTACATTTCCAAGGCTGTGACTTTGTCAAAACCTGTTGGACAAAGGTATTGCATTACTTTGTTCTGAAAGAAAACAGCCTTTTAAAGGTCTTTTGAAGGACCCAGTCCGTGGAATGTGGACAAGCCTCTGTGCACGATGGGCCTCTATGCCATGTTGCTGAGTCAGGTCGGGTGTTTATACAATGGGACCAAAGGTATAAAAAGAAAAGTTTTGAACCAGTAGGATATTAACGTAAAGAGCAGTAGCGTTAGTAGCAGCAGCACCACAGAGACCCAGCCAAAATGTCCATCGCCAACGTAAAAAGCAGGATCGTCTTCTACGAGGACATGAACTTCATGGGCCGCTCCTACGAGTGCAGCTCCGACTGCCCCGACATGTACACCTACCTGAACCGCTGCCACTCCTGCAGGGTGGAGGCGGGCTGCTTCGTGCTTTACGACCGCACCAACTACATGGGCAACCAGTACTTCATGAGGAGGGGGGAGCACTCCGACTTCAACCTGATGGGAATGGCCAGCGGGATGAGGTCCTGCCGCATGGTGCCCGCCCACAAGGGCTCCTACGGGATGAGGATCTACGAGAGGGAGGGCTTCGGAGGCCAGACGCACGAGATGATGGACGAGTGTGACCACATCGCCGACCGCTACCGCATGACCAGCTGCATGTCCTGCAACGTGACGGACGGCCACTGGCTCATGTACGAGTTGCCCCACTTCCGAGGCAGGATGATGTACATGAGGCCCGGGGAGTACAGGCACTTCAGCCTGGGCATGGGCAGCATGGGTGGCATGGGGGGCATGGGGGGCATCAGGTTCATGAGCATGAGACCCGTCAGCCAGTCGTGGTACTAGATGTTCCGGTACTAGATGTTCCGGTACTAGATGTTCCGGTACTAGATGCGGCCCACCATCAAACTGCCCAAGATACCAGATGGAGTACAATTGTCGACATTTCCTCTTTTACCTTTTAAATAATAATAAAACAGTGCCCGTGAAGGCGCGAGGAACAGCATGGCATTGCTCTCTCTTTCTTTAACCTCTTTTAATCACAGCAGGAACTGCACATGCCCACACATTTTCATCTCTCCACCCGGTCGACATATTGTCTCCAGCATACTGTACATACGCTACACAGAGGCACGCACGCACGCACACACACCCTCCCCGCATCCTGACCCCACTCTGCCCGCTCAGCACGATCTCCCGCTGCCCTAGGGCCGCATCAGCATCCCAGGGAGTGTCTGTCTCCTTTAGTGTTAATGAAGAGAGGCAGCCACTACCAGGGCACGGCCACCCCATAAAAACCCCAGCAAGAGCCCCCTTTTTCCGGGTTAGAGCAGAGGCCCTAACAGGCCTTCAGGAGAAAATGAGACCTAGGTCCCTGCCAGCGATTTTTCTTCCCAGGTAATAAAACAAAAATACAGTGCCCTCCAGATCCCTTTATGGAGTGGCCACTGTGAAAACCTGGGATAGGCTCCATTGATTTTGAGACATTATTAGGCATTAGAGCAAAGGTTATACAGTATGTGAACGCTTTTTTTATTTTTTTATTTGATCAAATAGCCACTCCAC
The DNA here is from genome assembly GCA_016801125.1 of Novumbra hubbsi. Taxonomy (NCBI): domain Eukaryota; kingdom Metazoa; phylum Chordata; class Actinopteri; order Esociformes; family Umbridae; genus Novumbra; species Novumbra hubbsi. Next base: position 17,398 of record JACXGK010007820.1, read on the forward strand.
CCGGGGGACAACGAGAGGGAGCAGAGACGGATAGAACAGAAAGGGAAAATCTATTTCCTTTTATTTCCCCATCAGCTACCAGGGCTCTTGGTTTGAGCTGAGACACAGTGCTACAGAGGTTTTAGGTCTCAGTCCTTTCAGCCTATGAAATGACATCCTACTCCGTACATAGTGCACTACTCTAGACCAGAGGCATATTGAGGTAGTGCCCCTAATAAGGGAACACGCTGTGAGAGGCCCTTTGGGTCGCAGTACAGCCAGGTTCGGGATCTTTCTCAAGAGGGCAGTGTTCGCGTTAGTGCTTCTCCCTGGCTCTGGCTAAATAAGATAAGGGAACCATGTCGTTGTATCGGCCACCCATCTACTAGCCCCCCCACCCCCCCCCCCCCTCACAGCCTATAAAATATTCATAGGACGAAGTGCAACGGAGCAAGACTCTTAAGTAAACGGGCCAATTTGTTGAGGAAGACGCGCATTAAGATGGGACGGGCCGATACGGTGGATCCCCTGGGACAGGGCCCAGAGACGGGGCGAACTGCTACCATCCGGTCCCCATCTCTATTGTTACCATGAGTCCAGGGGGTGGGGGAGGGGGAACAGCGCGCCCATGTCTGATGTTAATGTGTCGGGCTGCGAATTGAAGGGCAGTGCTAGGTGGGTGGGGGCGGTGGGGGTGGTGTCTGGGGCAGCATTTCGAATTCTCCGTCCGCTGTTCTGCCTGCGCATGGTAGGAGGCTAAAAGGAGATGGAAGCAGACAGTAAAAAAGGCTAACACTTCATTTAAAGCCATGTCAAGCATTATGCATCATTATGCATGTACTCCCAATGGACAATAAACCGGTGATCATGCAGTGTAAGCGGAGTTACAGACACTCGTAAAGATTACTGAAGACTTGGGATGCTGCTCAAAAATGCTATTGTACAGAACCATGCTTCACAATCACTGGGAAATCTTTCCTCAAGGATCTTACAGCATTATAATTATCAACACTGTGATTGGGTAGAGACTTTAACCTAAAACAACCAAAGATGACTATACAGTGGCTTATAAGTATGCTATAACATACTTGATAATTATAGTGTTGTATGATCCTTGAAGAAAGATTTCCCAGTGATTGTGAAGCACACTGTTTCTGTTCATTATAGGTCATAATTATACACATAACGCATTATAGGTATTTATAAACAACATCACACGTGAGTCTTCACAAGTGCCTATAACTATGCTTACACTGCATTTTATGAGTACATATGTATAATGCTGAATAATACGTTATGTGTATGGCCTTTAAATACAGGGTCCATGTCAAGAGCGTGGATGAGTGAGTGTGTGTATAAGTGTGTGAGGAAGGTTTGATTGCTGTTATAAGGATTAGCTGTCTGTGTTTCTGAAGGGTGCAATGAGTAGCAATTTGGTCAAAATAGTAGTTATTGACATAGCTTTGTTCTGGTCAATGATATCTACCTCTACAGTACTTCAAATACCACAATTAATTTAGTTGTTCCAATAGATGCCTTTTAAGTGAATTTGATATAATTCAACTCACAGTTTAGGTCAAGTGATGGCTAAATAAACTTATACTATGCATACGGTAGACGAATGGACATACATTTAAGGAGTTTTAGTTTCATGCCAATTTATCTTTGTCTCAAACCATGGCTCAGAGGCCCCGCTCAGAAACCATAAGTCAAATTGAGGAAGTTTGTGATGTGGTAAATAACACTGGGGTGCTATGACGACCATGCCTGAGGAACCAGGAACTCACCAACACGCCCACACCTCTTCCTACCCCTCTTCTGTTAATAAAACCCTAATCCCTTCCTCGGTGTCCATATCCTGGATCTCTCCCAGTTACCAGTTGGAGGATATCCAACTATTGTTCTATTTGTATCACCCACAACCTGCATTCAGAATGAATAGTACAATTCTTCTTGACCAACACTAACGCTTTGCAGATTGGATTAGGAAAACAAAGACAAATCAAGATTATAAATCCTTTTCTTAATATCACACAAAGTAATCGATGAATGTGCGATGAGAAACAAAGGCAATACAACAACCTACTTAACAAAGCATTTTGGAAAACGTTGACTAAATTGCCTAATGAAATTAGCACAGATTTTTAACATTTGACACCAGTGTTGTGTTACTTTAACACTCACACAAGTTATTTAAGACATGAATCAACGATGGATAGCTAACACTGAAAAATCTAAGGTGGACAATTTGCTGTGTGCTTTGTAATGAGATACAGGCTGATGTTACCAGCCTCAAGCCTTGGGCTTACCTGAGCCAGTAGCAAGCACACAGGCTATTAAGTCTGTGGAAGCAGTAGAGAGACAAACTTTTAGTGCACTCGTTCTGAGCACGTATTGATTTCCGCCAAATCATCTAGAAAATAAACAAATGTTCATTAAACATATTTCACTATCCTCACATACAATAAAAGTAATACACTATGTCCTGATTAATTGTATAATTTTATATGTCCATTCTATGTTAACAGCATTTTCATGACCATAATATTTTCTTTTGGGACATTCTTCATAACAGCAACAACAATAATCCTTCCCTTTAGGCATAACAGCTTCATCTGCTAATAAAATGGCCTCTGAAATGGTGGCTCCAATAACTAAATCAGCAGCAAAAACTTACTGAGAAAAAGTATTTGAAATATAAAATGCAAAGTTTTGCTTCATAAAACATTCTAACTAACAACTAACTTTCTGTTACAACATATTAGACATTATACAGATTACAGCACATATTATACGAACACGACTTTAACGCAAATCTTTATGGGCCATGTCCACTGGGCATTTCAAAACACCAGGTGTCCTATAATGCCCAGCGTACCTAGTCAAGCGACTCCACTGACAATTTATTGGAGTGGAAATTTGGTTTGGCTTGTAGGCATGTATGTTTTTTCAAAAAGATTTGTTGTTTTATAACCAACAAAGGAAGTTTACATTGACTAGCTTTGGTAGCTAGCTGTAGAATGTTGTTAATCCACATATTTTAGAACAAGTAAGGATATGTGATAATTAGGTTCATGAAAAGTAACCACTTTAATACCTAAGGCAGAGATAGTAGCTAGAGTGTAGTAATAAGGTATCTAGTGTAGAGTTTGTGTATTTAATGACGACATATATCGCATAAATAGGTATTGGTCGTCTTCATAAAACCCACCAGGGAACACTGATACCCTCTGACACCTTTACCAATACCACTTTCTTTACGTTACCAATACCACTTTCTTTACGTTTGAACATTATGCAGCTCTGAAAATTCAGACACTGCAATTACTAACTGTTCGCCCATGTTTGCTTGAGGAAATATTGTATGGTAGGAACCTTTCCAGGGATACTGCCGACAGTAGAAAAGACACATCTTTTCTGATTAGCTTTTGCCCAACGCCAGTTATCAAAATGTGTCTTGAATTTAGAGATTAGAGAGGGGAGCTATATTTTCCTGTGCCTAATAATCTCTAGTAAAGCGGTATCAACCTCATATTGTTATCCACCTGTCCTCACTGAAAGTTATTACATTCTGTTCCCACTAGAAACAGACAGGGACCAGAAGTTCACTCAGGCATTTTAAAAGCAATGGCCACCTTTGGACTGTCCCACTGGGCAAAAAAATGAACCACCCAGTATGGCATTTTCCCAACCTGCCCCTATGTCACTTATTGGTTGCCATAAAGTGAAAAGCATCAGTCAACACATTCCATAATCCATGCAGATATAAAATGGTTCTGCTTCAACCGGCATATCCCTATTTCTACCAAGGGAAGGAAGTTGACAAATGATCTAAGCTGATTTTTATTTTGCTTTATTGATGCGGTGTGTTGGATAGAAACAACTTTCCACTGCAATCCCCAGAGGTGGGCACGACCTGAATGGAGCTGAGAAAGCTGTCTGAGCAAGCAGAGGTAAAAATGCTCATAAAATCTTAGCGCTCGTAAAAAAAAAAAAAAGGCCCCTCAGATCCAAGCAGTGGATCCCTGTCAGACAGGTCGTTCTTTCAGTGGGGCCCTAGTGGGGCACCTCTGTGACAACAATTAAAATGCACATTCAGGGACGGCTCCTAGGTACGTTTTGTTTCAGTGTTACAGATCTACGATCTCATCCAATCCAAATCTGTACTATTAGTGGGTCACTTCCTGAAACTACCGATGGTGTTTAGAAAGGAGCCACAGCCCCTAGTGACCCCTGGCAGACTGCTAGTCAGCTGACACTAAAGCCCCGCTGGAGACTTTGAAGTGACACAGAGTAATGAGTGTGGCATTTTACCTTTTTCCTCTGAGGGGCGACAGAGAAAGTGAGAAGGAATGAGAATGAGGTAAAAAAGAAAAACCGAAAGCTTTGTGAAAGCCTAAACAATTCATTAATTATACATTAATTAAAACCATTTGTCTTCAGTCGGCACTCACTTGTGTGAAATATTTGAAGGCATAAATCACATGAATATAATCAATTCTAATGCGGTTGTATAAATAACACACAGGCCCGTATTTCGAACGTGTTTGCCAGCATGCACGCCGGGAGACCTCCCCCGAACGCGGCTTCTGTTCCCCGGAGCGTCATAAGCTGTGCGCATTTGACGAAAATATCGTATAAGTACGGCACACAGCCCCGTCATTCGTCGCGGGTCTCCCAAGAGTCGACGTTGCCCGTTCAATGTTTCCTGTCGCCTCGCACGTAATGACCCGGTCTCGTAACAAAACGAGGAAGTGCTCCGCTTAAGGCATACGGCGCGACGACGCCATAATAATCGACTACATAATGAAGCGTGACGAACCAGAGCGCGGCCAGTGTCACCGGTATGTTAACTCTGACCTGCGCAGAGGTTGTTCAGCGAGAGGTCAGCCTCTCCCCGCTCCCCCATTCTCCGCTCCGCCGATGATCTACAAACCAGCTCGGAGCCGGGGGGTCGATGGCATAAACTAAATCCAATAGGAATATTGCTTTCATTGATTTTCCTCCCGAACCTTGAAATAATACATGTATTCCCGGGGACATCAGGAGCCACTGTTGCCCTGAGCCGGACCTGGCGAACGAGTCTCGCCGGGGCGTGATGGATAGTAACGGGAATGTGATCTCTGTCTATTTTATAATGGCTGTGTATGGGGACATAAACGCTGTGGGAGATGTAGTCCATGAGTTACAGGGAAGACGGCCGTCGTTGTGTTCGGTGTGGCGCGGCGGTGTCCCTGCCGACGACTGGGGATTGATTGGACTGTACGCCAAGCCAAACACGTCTTCACACACTTCGCCAGGCTGACCTCTGTGTCGGTCTGTCCGGGACAAAGACACAGGCACGCATTTGCACGCCCACACGCAAACACACGCTTGAGACACATTATTACTGATTAGATATTTCCCCGGCACACGTCGTAAACAATCTATAAGGGACAAAAGGGAAATAAAAAAGATATTCCTGTTCATGAGCAGGCAGCGGCCGACTTTGAGTCTGTCGTCACGGGGATTTACCCAGAAACACCTATCATGTATAGATGCCCATTTGTAACTGGACCGGATTTGCCCAAACACAAATAATGTATCAAGCCCTACATAAAAACGTTGGGTGCAGCACCTGGATGGGGTTACGATACACCACCTGCCCCCCTCCACCCGGAGGGTTAAGAATAGCCACAGTTAAGTTAAAAGTCCTCTCTCCGCTTTCCTCTATCTTATTTACTTAAATCCCTCTCCGCTAACTCCCACGAAACGCTTTTTGTTTAAATTAGCATAGATACCAGAACCTTCACCCCCCTACTGTTTACATCAACTATGGAGTGGGCGTAAATATGTAACAGTACGCTAGCATTGTATGTGAGGTATTGAGAATAGGCAAAGGCTTCTGTGCGAACTCAGTCTTGGTGATATACGCAAGCGAAACGCAATCAGCAACATAGGAATGCTATTGTACAGGTGATGCTGGGCTGATATGCTTTCAGCGGGACGGCTAATAAATGTTAATGGGTATATGTTTCAGAAAGCGCGTGTCAGGGATATTTTCCTACACGTCAGCGGTTGGCGGATGAGCTGACAGAATACATACGAAGTCAGTTGAACGTAGCTGACGACGTACCGCATGTCGACGTCTACTGGTTACATTTGCTGCCGGCCGGCAATCAATTAGGCAAGCCCGGTCACACACCAATGTGGTGGGCGAAATGCAGCCGAAGAGGTGTCCACTCATTACAGGCTCCAGCCACTTCCAGAAAGGTGGCCAGTTTCCCAGCCGTTCAAGCAAACACAACAATCCGGCGTTGTTTAAACCACATGTGGGTAGGATTGGCGAGCTGGTGGGTTGGTAACACAAGGCTGCCCGTAGTGACATTGGTAAACAACGTTTGGTAAACAACGTTGGGGATAACCTGACCCGTCTGAGCCCCGGGCCCTGCTGAGTAAACCCCCGCCGGGACGACTCATGGAGCAGAAGTCTGGGGTGATACACAACACACAGTCCTGGTGCCCGTGCCACCCGTGCCACCTCATCACTCCGGCCCACAGTACCCTGGTGGCACACATCGCAACGATCGCCTGGGACCAATCTGCACTGGCGCCACTCCAGTGCCACTCGTCTGGGCCTAATGAGCTCCCAAGGGCTGTAAAATACTGTAAGCCTATCAGAGGAGATTGGAAGGTGGTGGTGTGGGGGGGGGGGGGGGGGGGGGGGGGGGGGGGGGGGGGGTTGGGGGGCTTGCAATTAAGTATGGAGAAAGAGAATTGGGGTATCAAACACCTTCCTCG